>JAPMLY010000755.1:0-138379 GCA_026401115.1 Tetraselmis chui
TGTGTGTAGTAGACTTATTTAGCTAGGGGATAGACCGTGAACCACTAATCCCAACCTCTCCATTGGCAGTGACGATACCGTCATTGAAATGAAATTGAGATGAAATTGTTTACAACAATACCATAATTAGCCGGTTGCTGTCTCTGGGCCCCCCGTGCTAAGCCAATGTGGACTCATAAGCGTGGGATAGACCGTGAACCACTAATCCCAACCTCACCATCGGCAATGACGATACCGTCTAAAACATACACGTAACCATGTATTTACTATTTTCTGATCTATACGTACTTTTTTGGATACCATATGAAATAAAAAATGTCGCTAGTCTCCACGATACGTGGCCTGCTCCAGCCCATGCGGGGATGTTGATCAGCGCGGCTGGTCAGCTTGAGCTAGTCGAGGCGAACGTGCCTAACCTCGGGTACCGTGCGACTCCGGCCGTGCCGGAGCAAGGGGGAAAGGCATGTGAAAAACCCCCTCGCTCAGATCTTCGTCGGTCCCGTCTCGATCCGTGCTCATCCCCGCCCGAGGTAGTAGTTAGGGGGGCGCCTTTACGAGCAGTGAGCCGTTACGATAAACCTAGGTCCACTACCTATGGCAGCCTGTCGATAACCGGGTACCGACTAGGGGAGGGGTAGGTCGGACACATGGATCGAGTCGCCGAACCACAAAAGATGTTGGGTACAAGAATATTTTTCCAAAAGCCCCCCGTACCGGGCTTTTCCGGCGGCGGTCGATCCTAAGGATCGCCGCCGCCAAACCGTGCCGCTCCTCCGACCGCGGACCACCTCCGTCCTGCGTAGCTTAAGGCCTCGCCCCCATGGTAGACTTAAAAAAAAACTCTCGCATGGCTGGCGGGTGCTAGCGAGCGCCGTGCCCTAGCGCTGCTTCCTAGCTGTCCGCCACCAGCTCCAACACCCTCGTCCCACCGTTGATCCGTCTGTACCCTTCCTCGCCTAAAAAACATTCCGAGGACACCGTTCCCGCCGTGACGGGAGAGTATTTGTGAGTATTTAGTTGCTGAAAAACCATACCGGACTGGCCGAGCGGGATATCCGTGTGCTAGTGTACGGATATTGTACTTTTCCAAAACCCTCCGTACATGGCTTCCCGACAGCTGCTGATCCCGCGGATCGCAGCTGTCGGTACCTCGTTCAGCCCCCTGCCGTGCCAAGCATGGCACGGCTACGGGGTTACCATCGCCCACCGCGTGGAGGTAGAGGTAGGTGCCGACGGGCCTGCGAGCGCACCCCCCTCCGGGGCCGGCGGCCGGCGGGCGCCGTGGGAGTGTAAGGGTTTGTTGAGAAAGTCGGAGAAGAGTTCGGTTTGTACGTCGAATGTGTTCTAGAGGTCGGAGACGAGGTCCTCTATAGTGGTCTAGCGGTTGCATGTGGTGATGGCGTGGGTGAATGAAAGCCTTTCCGAACGTGTACCGAGTCTTATGATGAGGCGGTAGACCCCTGCTTCGATTGTGTGGTGGGTGAGGTCGGGGCGGAAGAGTTGGTATAGATGTCGGATGCGTGGGCCCGAGAGGGCTGTGACCGCGCGGCTGTTTGGGATCCATAGAATGGTTGTGTATGGAAGGGTGGTGTGGGTGTGCATGATGAATTTACATGTGGGTAGCAATTTGAGGTCAGGGGTGATGGGGTCATGGTTGAAGGTGATGAGCGGGTAGGGTGTGTCCATGGGGTGGGTCCATAGGTGGGAAGGATAGGGGAGGTGCCGGGAATGAAGAAGTTGTTAAATGCGGTAAGGAATAAGTGTTGTGGGGCCGGAGGAGGTCGTACTGCTCGTGTCGCGGAGTTGGAGACAAGGAGCCCACATGACATAATGTAGGCGGGTACGGCCGTGAGTCTAGCCGCGTTTGCGCTAAGGCTAGGGATCAAGTGAATTTTGTCGATGTTGATGGTAATGATATTTTGCAACGTCGATGTTGATGGTATTGATATCTTGGATTGTCGATGTTGATGGCGTTGATAGTTTGAGATGCTGACATCGATGGCAATTTAAGCCGATATTATCGCCGATGTATCGATATTTGGGACGATATATCGATACATCGGGCTTGAATAATCAACATTTTACATTTTTTTGATAATTGATGGCATTGATGCGAGCACTACTGCCATCGTGTCGATGTCGATGTCGCAACCTATCACATCGATGGCACTATCACCAGGTGATGATGATACTATTGACGGTGCATCGATGGCTGATCCCTAGCCTTAGTTTGCGCTAAGCGCATCTCCATGTGCCGGAACCTTGAGCTCGGCGGGAGTGGGAGTAAACGGAGAAGTGTGGGCATGTGTGGGTGGTGGGATTGGGGAGGAGGGGGTCGTGGCAAATTGAGCATTGTGAAGGAGGGGGGTGGCTTGGCTTACTGAGGTGGGCGAGCACGAAATGCGGTGGAAGCCATCGTCGAGCTAAAACTGAATGTCCAATTAAACGAGGCGTTCAGGCCCCCATTTGATAATGTACTGAGTGTGGTCGTATTCTGTGTCGTCCTTATGTTTGGGGAGGAATTAGTTGACGTCACAGGGAGGGCAAAGGCTGTCCAAGGGCGAGAGGTAGTCTGCGTTGATGCGTGTGATGGGGGCTATATTGGGGAGGGGGGCTATGAGGCGGGGGGGGGGGGGATGAAAGATAGGGGAGGACAAGTGGGAGCCATGAGGGTGGGATGGCTTGGGGGGTTGTGGCTTGTTTGGGGGTGTGTTGGGTGATAGGTAGGCGAATATGGATGGCGGTGAGGAGTTTAACGAGGACTGTTGCTTAGCGACGTATGAGGACTGTGAGGGGGTCGCTTGCGCCTTCGAGGATGGAAATAATTTTCCATGGTTTGAGGAGGACGGAGGAGTCGGAGGCCCGGAGGAGGAGTTGTGGTTATGTTGTGATGGATTTGTGTGTGTGGAGAAGGGAGTGAGGCGAGAGAGGAGGGACACGTGCGTGTGGTGGGGGGTGAATTCGCAGAGAAACCCGACTCTATCCGCCTATTGGCACCCATATTCGTTGGACACTCGAACGCTCGACGTCGCTGCTCCTCAATTAAAAAAATCAAATAAGGGAATGGAAATATTGCTCAGACTTCAACCTCTCGTACATCAGCGCACATCTCATCCGCAACAAACAAACCTCCCTCGCAAATGCCCTTCGCCAACATTGGCCCGGTACTGAGATAATCATCCACCCCATCGTCATGAGTCAAACCCTCTTCCATCATACGAACCCCCTTACGTCATGAGTCGCACCCCGAGTACACTCCCCTTTGCCCAAGCCCATCCGTCTACGCCCCTCGCGGCTCCCTCCTCCATGCCCTCGAGCTAAGGAACATCCACAAGCCGCACCGACCCAGTTCATTGGCCCGCATGGAGCTCGTGTCAACCTAATACACGCAGTGTATGATCGACGCGCTCGAGGACACCCTCCTTACCCAAACATGTCACGCTTTCCAAACCTTAAACCCTAAAGTCGATAATGATGGGCTTCTCCACGCCTCGTCGGCTTCAACCCCTTCTGCCCCAGACATAATCTCTAGGCAGGCCGCAAGCCAATCAGTGAAGGCACACTTTCAGTCCGCCAAGAAGCGGCGGACGGACGATCCAAAGGTATTGCTTGCATGCTGCCCACCCCCTCCCCCCCGTCACCGGTCCGCAAATCCTACTTGCCCATGACGACGGTGCGTGTTTATTGTGTTTAATAGGTATCGCTAGTTTGGCGCATGCTAGCCATCCTCGTCGTGTTCTGCCGCTTGCCCTTCCCCATAGTGGAGAACCCCTTCTTCAAGACCTTCGTGTGGCTTTTGGACGCCTCGTTGCCGCTGCCGTCGCGGAGGCAGCTTTGTGAAGATTTGCTGTCTACTCTCCCACAGACAACATCGAGAGGTTATTGTTGGCCTTAGAGGTGTGACCATTACCTTTGACCTTTGGACGTCGCGCAAGAGTGAGGACAACCTCTCGATGGATATCCACGTCATCGATCGTACATGGGTATGGCGACACCATCACATTGGCATCATTTCCTGCAAGGACTCTTCATCAGGCGAAGACATTGCCCCACGCATGGAGCCTGCCCTAAAGGCCTATGGCTTGACCTCACGAGTCATTGTTGTGGTGAAGGATGGTGGCGGGAATCTGTCCACTGCCACCCGGGTACTAGTCAGGCAAGGCATGTGTCGTTGCACTGCACTGAATCTGACTGCACCTTACATCACGTTGTGCGTTGCCCACAAAATCAATGGAGCATACAATGCAACGGTGTTGCTCGCCAAATCAATGGGTAATATGGTAGGTGCCTATTGCGCTATCAGTTGTTCTATTTCCGACCTATTGACTACATTATGTGATTGGTTATTTTATTATTATGGCAATGTGCATGCAGGGTTTTAAATTTAATGACATTTCTGCGAAGCTTCAATCTTGAATTACGTGGCCTAAGAAGTCTTCCAGGGGATGGTCAGCACTAAGGGAGGCATGTTGAGAGGTGGGCGCGATGGTGATGAAGTTCACAACTCCAGTGAAGACAAGATTCACTAGCGTGCGCTTCCCCTCCCGACCTTAAACTGAATGTATGTTATTATGCTTGCTTGCTTCCCCCTCCTCTTCTTCCATTGTTTCTCTAACATTGCATGCATACTAATGGTCGCGTGTTTTCATTGTCTGCATACCTGTACTTGTGTGTGTGTGTGTGTGTGTGTGTGTGTGTGTGTGTGTGTGTGTGTGTGTGTGTGTGTGTGTGTGTGTGTGTGTGTGTGTGTGTGTGTGTGTGTGTGTGTGTGTGTGTGTGCGTGCGTGTGTGCGTGTGTGCGTGCGTGTGTATGTGTGTGTGTGTGTGTGTGTGTGTGTGTGTGTGTGTGTGTGCGTGCGTGCGCAGCTGTGTGTAAATCAAAAAATGATTTGCTTACCTATGCTCTTATGTGCTCTTTCCTTCCCTACCCCAACCTAATTTTATTTCAATATGCTTACTTCCCCCTCCTCTCTTCCCATTGCTTCTCTAACATTACATCCATACCTATTGCCCACCCATCCAGACATGGAAGATGCTGCGCGGCCTTCTTAGCCGGCGCGCTGTCATCGATTGGTGGTATGGCACAAGTAAAGCGAGGACCCAGCTCCGCAACCGCAAGCCAGACCATACTAAGTGGAAGGTACCTGCAGCGGTGGAGGGCGTGCTGAAGCATCCTTGCAACATGGTAACCCAGTCACAAAGCCAGAATGCACATTGGATGCTGCCTCATGCCATTGCGGCGGTGAGTAAACTGGCTGTGGATCTACGCAAAACACGCCATGCAACGCCGGGTATGCGGCCGCCGGACAATGATGAGGATGTAATAGATGAGGAAACTATTAAGTATACCCCTGCTTTGGCCCATTGCTTGGTCACCTGGTTGCTGATGTTGTGCATCTGCCGTGCTCATGCATGCTGCAACTGTGAATGACTACTAAGTAACTATAATGGCTGCCCGTGATGCGCAGGTTGAATGCAGACATAAAGAAGATGACTGATGCAATGATTGATCGCATCCTCAGCGACGTTGACGAGATGCTGCAACCCTTCTATTAATTCAATGCAGAGCGAGCTCACGAGGTTGTGGCAACTATGCTAGACCCTCGGCTTGCTGGAGGCTCCATTGTTTTAAATACCACCACCGCAACCACTGGCAACAAGGACGCAGCAATGAGGATGGCTGCAACTCTAGTAAAGCAATGCCGGGCTGACGTGCTGATCAACATGCTGGTGAACATGGACAGCACTATCGAAGCCGCCAAGCATACGCCATGCGCTAGCAAGGAGGGTGGGGCTGTTGCATCGATCGGCACTGTGAATGACGTTAACTTCATGCAGATGGCGGATGAGACGCATGATACAATGGCGGTGGAGGAGAGGGAGTGGGACCATCGCAGGATGTTGGTCGAAGATGAATGGGCCCGCTAAGTTACTGCGGCTGCCTAGTTGAGGCAGAGTGGAGGATTCAAGCCTGACATAACTCTTCTCGATTGGTGGTCTGAAAATGCCAACCACTTCCTTGTTGTATCCGAGCTTGCCCGTATCATTCTGTGCATTCCTACTAGTCAAATAGATTGCGAGCGTGTATTATCACTAGCACGGCTGGTGACTCAGCACTTACGCAATAAAATGGGGGTGGAGATGATGTCTACACAGGTGTACATCACCAAGAATGTGGATGCGGCTGCAGAGATTCAAGACATCTTGACCAAGCAGTACGGCAGCAACATATACAACCACACTTTCTCCAAAACCTTACAGATTCCGTCTGAGCTGCATCACGCCCGGCAGATTGCAACAACATGGTAGGAGCAGGCGCCGGATAGTGATTGCAAGGGACTAGCACTTGATCGTGAGCTTGCAGCGAGTGAGGAGCTAATTCGCGATCCAGAGTTCACCGCTGGCAGCCATGACTGCCACTTCATGTTTTGATGCATTAAATGTAACAAAGTGCATATGGTAGGCCGAGAGGCGAGAGGTCGGGAGGGTAAGGGGCGTAGACATCACATTTTGTAACTATGGTGTCAATTACATTTTCCCCCGTCTCTGCATAATCACTATATTCATTGTCATCGTTGCTAGACTGCTGCTGCCCGGTTTAGGGGCTAGTTAAGCTGAGTTCAGCGCTTAACTGAATTCCGTTCAGTCGGTTTTGTACCCGTTCAATAGTTCCGTTTTGACTGAACCGCAGTTCAGTTCAGTCGGAACTAAAAGTCGGAACTAAAAGTCGGGACTGAACCGCAGTACAGTTCAATCGGAAGTTCAGTTCAGACTGAACCGCCTGAATTCAGTTCAGTTTCAGATTCGGAGTTCAGCACAACCCTGGGTTTTTTTCTCTTTTCTTCTTTTTGCTTGGTGGCTTCCACTGCTTTTTCTTGTAATACTATTTGAATTTGTAGACTGACAATTGGAACTTTCCATATTCAATTGCCTGGAGGTAATCGATATTTTCGTGGAGCCCACCACGTCGGCGGAGAATCTTCCCTCCAAGGCACGCCACAGCGCCACCTCGGGCGACTTCCGGTATAGTCCAAGCCACATCCCCCCCCCCCCCCCCCCCCCCCTTCTTCGACCCCGCGTGCTCTACTTATTTTAGGACGCGACACACGTGCCACCCCGGATGGCCGCCGCGGCGACCCGGCCGGGACATAGTCATCGGCGTCCTCCACCGCCACCTCTAGGCCGGTCGCCCGGCGACGGGGCCGGGTCGCGCCCTATGGCCCCCGCTCCGGGTGACCTTCCGACATCATCACCTAATGCTCAAGCGCCTTCGCATGCCTTACGACCTGGAAGTACTCCGTCCCGGTTTTTACCCCCCACTCCCACAATGCGCTCCCCCGCTCCTTTGAGGTGCGTTAGTTGCTCCGCGAAGTTCCCGACCCTTCAAGCGCTATGCGCCCACCTAAATCCCCCCGCGACAACGTGCACTTTTGCGCCCGACAATTGCCCAGTTGTGGATGCCGATCGCCACCATCTCGCGCCGTGCACTTTTTGCGGACGATACTTTCGGAGCGGTGGCCTTAGTAGACACCAACATTCTTGCTCTCACCGTACTTCTACGCCCTCCCAACCGCCGGCATGCGGTGCTTCGCTTCCGCGCGGTCGGCCGTCCCCGCCGCATCCCCAGTCCTTGCCCCCCGCCGTCCAATGGTGCCTTGACCATGGGGCCACTGGTGGGGAGAACTCCAAAGCCTTCTTCGAGTCCTACCTCCTTTCTTTCCGATCTAGTACGTCCTCGAACGGCGTCCCCCCTTCGGTGGTACGCCTCGTCAAGCCGGTCTTCGAGGAGCTCGTCGGTTGCGTTTTGTCTTTCCGCGGTAGGGCTAGCCAAGGGGCTTCCGCGGAAGCGGCTTGGGCGGCGTTGCTTTTATTTCCGCGCTTAGTTTTGCGCCCCATGGCTGATTTCACTTCCGCGGGGCATCTGCCCCCTGACCCAGTCGCTGATTACCGTGACAACCGCTTAGCCCATTGGGCGTCAGGAGATCTCGATACATTGTTCTCCGCCGCTCGCGCTCACGCATCCCTTACCAATGGGCGGGCACCGCCACCTACCTCACTTCCGAGGGCCGGTACCGACCCCATCTCCCCTTCGCAACCCTTTCATAACGGCGTCTCGGCCAAGGTCGCCCACCGGGCGGCTAATCTAGCTGCGGTTGGGGAGTACCGTCGTGCCATGGAGGCCCTAAGCTCCAACCCCGTTGCAAGTGGTCGCGGGGTGCACGAGGAATTATCACGGTTGCACCCACAAGACGATGACGACCTCGCGGACGTGTTGCCGGATCCCTTCTCCCTCCCTCGTATCAAACTCCGTGCTTCGGAAGTTGATACCATGGAGGTCGTTGCTAGATGCCCTCGAAAGTCTAGTCCTCACATCGACGGTTGGAGGTTTGAAACTCTTCGCGCGTTGGGTGCCCCTTGCACTCTCACCGGTTTAGCCGAAGCCATCGTGAATGCAGCAGTTCCACCAGGCGTTGCCTCATTCCTTGCCCCTGCCACACTTATCCCGCTAGACAAGCTTGATCCCGAACAAAGACGCGCACAAGAGCAAGAACTTCGCGACCAAAAGGGGACGCTGCGCCCGATTGGAATTGGCTCCGTTCTAGTTCGTTTTGCGAATCGCGCGCTTCTCGCCGTAATTGGTGACGGAGTGTCTCAATGGTTGGCTGCTCGGCACCAATTTGGGGTCGGCGTCCGCGGCGGGGCTGAGATCGTACAATTCATGGTTCGAGCCGCGCTTGACGCTTCACCGGACTGGGCGGACATGCAAGGCGACGCATCCAACGCGTTCAACGAGTTCTTGCGGCGTCCCTTGTTTGAAGAGTTGTCAGCAAATCCCGCGCTTCGACCGTTGCTCCGCGTCGCTACTATGTTGTATGGCCGTCCATCTACCTTGTACGTTTACGACTCATCAAATGCTCACGGCCCGGCCATGCGCATCCCGAGTACCCGTGGAGTCCATCAAGGTTGCGTTCTCGGGGCCATGTTCTTCGCAATAGTTGCCTCGCGGGTATACAAACAGTTGGCTGCGATTGCCCCGAACGAATCCGTTGTATGCTGTTATTCTGATGATGCTCACTTCTTGGCACCCCCTGCGTCTCTCGTGGCTATTGGCGACGCTATGCCTGAGGCGTATGCTAGCGTTGGCCTCACCGTAACCATCCGCAAAAACTGTGTGTATTCCCCTTTGGGTGTCGGTGATGCTTTCGATAACTTACCCGACGGCCACATCATGCGGGGAGTAAATGTCTCCACGGAAGGGACGAAAGTATTGGGGGGGCCAATGGGTACATCCGATTTTGCTCGAGACGTGTTCGAAACGGCCTTAAGTAAGTATGAGGCCTACGGCGAACGTCTAAGGGGTCTAGCGGCTCATCGGCACACTCACACTGCGCTTCGTATCCATCAACATTGCAACCGCCGCTTCGGACACTTTGCCCGTACAGTCCCCCGAGGTCTTGGCAGGGGTGAGGGCTACGGTGACACCGTCGTAACATTCCTCGAGTGCGCTGACAATGCCACCCTAGATGTGGCGGCTGAGATATTGGGCCTTCCCGCATCTAGCCTACCCAGCAACACTCGCTCCGAGATGTCTCTTCCCATACGTTTCGGCGGCATGGGGGTGGGGGATTTGGCTGCCTTGGCGGATGCGGCCCATGTCGGAGCGGCCGGTTTGGCAGTGGGCTCAGCTATTCGTTTCCTTACAACACAAGACGCTCGCTTGCGCGGGGATTCCCAAGACGATGTTCCAATGGAGCCGACCATGTATGGACGACTAGCGAGTGCTATGACCACAGCGGTGTCCCGTAGGCATGGTACACCGGACGGAGACGACGGGGATAACGAGCCCATGTGGTCGTTAGAACTCGCTTCGTCGTGGGCGCGCTTGGACGCTGCGTGCGGTTCTCACGCTCTCGCCGAGTCTGAACCCTTGATAACCACAGCCTTAGCGATGCTCCCCCCGAAACGTCCAACGGTGGCTCGCGCCGGCTGCGTTGCCGAAGCCCGATCAAACAACGAGCAAATTGCCCAGTCCCTTGATGGCCTACCCTCGCTCGTCCCTCTTTCTGCGTTTGCCACGGACATCTTTCCAAAGCTACAAGCCGACATCAGTGAGCGCGTCAACTTGTTTCGCTTCGCGAAGCTCGCTCCCACGTTTTCCAACCGCGCTCGGCCGGAGTCTAGGCGTTTTCTATCTCGTCTCGGCCACGGCGCCCTTGCGTTTTTGGCTTCGGACCCTCCTACTTCGGGTCGCCTGGGCGAGCTCCGTGACAAGTTCCCTGAGCACTACGACGCAGTTTTCCGCGTCGCGGTCTGTCGCATCTTCGGCCTACCCTCATCTCGCATCCTCTCTTCTCTACGCTCCCCCACTGCTTGTGCTTCTTGCCATCTCTCGGTTCAAGCTATGCGGGGTGCGTTCTCGTCGGCGGGTGTTGACATGTCGGATGATGCGTGGGCCACTGCTTTTGCGGACCATTTGGCTCGTTGCGGCGGAGATGCTTCGGTCCACACCGCTCACTCTTGGTTAGTGACGGCCCTTGCGGAAATCATCTCCGAGGTTCGTGGCGCACTCGGGGTTGGCGTCGAGGTTCTCACAGATCCCACGATGTTAGTTCAACTCCCCAACGGCAACGACGGTCTCCCCGCGGATGTGGGTGTCTTGCACTATCACGGCATCCGAGGCTCAAAACTTGCCCTTGATGCCGTGGTTTCCGGTTTGTTCGGCGTGTCTAGCCCCCCGTCACCCGAAGTCGCTCTCCGCCATGTTGAGAAGACCAAGTTCGAGAAGTACTCGGAGGGGTTGAGGAGTCGCCCCGACATCCGCTTCATTCCCTTTGCAGTCATGGAATTTGGTACTCTTGGCGGCCACGCCACGGCTTTCTTGACGGAGCTAGCCAAGCAGGCAGCCGCATCTAAAGGGATGCACGTGGGCAAGTTGTTGGCCTCCTGGCGTCGAAAGGTCTCTCTCGCCGTCCATGTTGCTCACGCGGACAACGTCTTGCGCGGTTTGTCCGCCGCTGCGAACGGCACGGAGGCCGCTTCTTCCTCGGCTGGGATGCCTTCTCCAGCCACGGCGCTCTTCACCCGCGCCATGGGCCGCAAGCGTCCCCGTGCTTCCTCGAGCGGCGCGTGAGGCGCCGCTTGTCGCCTCCACGTGTTGCATTCTCGGCGTGGCTTAAGAATTTTCTTAGTTTAATCTGCTAGGTTTATGCACAATGTAGTGCTTTCCTTTTGCTGTGCTTTGGATTCCGTGATCCTCTTGTCACTCTTGCCCTCTTGTTTCCCCTCCCACTTTCCCTGTCCGTGCTCATCTGGTTCTTCTTGTAAGCAATAGGTAATCGATATTATAGCGAAACTTTCGACGACGAGTTATAGCAACAAACGTATTTACAAGAAAATCAGTACCTTAAAAATCAGTTTCAGGGAGAGAATCTGCGGGAGAATATATTGCGGTCCGAATAATAATATAAGGGTGGGTGGGGCAACCTCAGAAATACAAGTTCTTACAAGAAAAAGCAGTGGAGGCAACCCCAGAAATCCATAAAAAAGATCTCGTATTGTTTTTAATATGACGTAAGGGTTTAATTGTTTGGTCATTGCTCATCGCAAAATGAACCCGAAGTCGATATCTAATTTTATACATTTTATTTTTTGTTCGTCGATCTACTTCTGTTCCGTTTCGGCGTTTTTTGGAGGATGTGCGACGTGAATTCATGCAACGTCTTTCTGCTGCTCTTCATGGCACTCTGGGTTCTTATCTCCGCGACGCTTTTCAGGAGGGCAGTGCCGACGCTGTGGCATGGCTTCTTGTTCCTCGGGCTTAGGATTTTTTCCTCCTTTCTTCTGTTTTGCTTGGTGGCCTCCACTGCTTTTTCTTGTAAGAAATTTTTAAAATTCATACATTTTACGGACAGATAGCGCTCTACTAGCACTGGTTATTTTCAAATTATTTCCATGATGTTCCTCAGGGTCGGTGCAGATAGTCGCTGTTGGCTCTATCTTTTGAGAGTTGGAGAAAAGGGCGGTATGGTCACATTTTCGTGAGCGACGCAGTCGCGAGCGGAAATGTGTCCATTCCGCTCTTTTTTTCAACTCTCTCTCTCTCCGGTAAACGGCGGAGCCGTTTAACGGAGCCATCACCTCGAGGACTGGGGTAAGCTCCAACCAACCGGTTAGCCGACCGACGTAGTCGGCCGGCTGGTTCTGCTCTCACCCGAGCTTCGAGCGATCACACATCTGTCCTCTCATCGGGGTGGTTATGGTCACATTTTTGCTCGACCGAGTTCTGCGGATAGACTCTTCCGGGGCGGCGAAGCCGCGCGACGAAGTCGGGAGTCGAAGACTCACGACGAGGAGCAGTTCGACGGCGCAGCCGTCGGACACCCGGCTGGTGTCGAGCTCTCAATTTTGCTCGACCGAGTTCTGCGGATAGACTCTTCCGGGGCGGCGAAGCCGCGCGACGAAGTCGGGAGTCGAAGACTCACGACGAGGAGCAGTTCGACGGCGCAGCCGTCGGACACCCGGCTGGTGTCGAGCTCTCAATTTTGCTCGACCGAGTTCTGTGGATAGACTCTTCCGGGGCGGCGAAGCCGCGCGACGAAGTCGGGAGTCGAAGACTCACGACGAGGAGCAGTTCGACGGCGCAGCCGTCGGACACCCGGCTGGTGTCGAGCTCTCAATTTTGCTCCACCGAGTTCTACGTCTTTACTCGATATGGGTAGGGCCAGCCGTTATGGTCACATTTTTGCTCAACATGGGTAGGGCCAGCCGTTATGGTCACATTTTTGCTCGATATGGGTAGGGCCGGCCGTTATGGTCACATTTTTGCTGCGTTTGACTCAAAAAATAAAATCACCGGTTAGATTAAAAAGAATGAGCTATACCACCATCAAGGACGTCAAACGGCGGATCCGGGAGCTAGGAGCCTTTCCGGCTGAGAATCAAAGTGAGCTCATGGAACTCTGCGGGGCGCACCCCAAGTCCGTCGGTGCTTCCGGCGTGGTTCGTAATTGGGACTCGCGTGATTTCGGGCTGATGTTCACGTACGACGGAGCTCCCCCCTTGACATTTTCAATGGAGACCGCGGCACGTTACTACCTAGGTAAGCCCTTACCAGACAGCAGACGCTCCGCCCTTTTGAACGCACTGCGGATGGAGATAAATGATCAGATCTGCGCCTTCCGGAACGCCTCGGGGTTCCGGGGTCGATCAGACTTCCACGTTGATCACGAAATAAAGTTTAGAGACCTAGCAGCCGAGTGGATAGCAACCGGGAAGTCGTGTGAGACGGAGTGGGTTTATGATGGGTTTTTTAAGCACATGCAGCCGTTTCTCCGCGATCGCTCCGCTGCCGCAGACTGGAAGAAATTCCACGCTAGTAAAGCGAAGCTCAGGATGCTTACGGCCGAGGAGAACATACGTTTAAGATAGGTGCGTTTTATTTCAGAATTTTTAAAGTCTGGGTAAGAGTTAAAAGGTCATGGTACGAGTAGTTACGGATGCCCAGCGCGAGCGCAAGCGTGAAACCGACCGCCTTTACCGGGAGGCGAACCGGGAAAAATACAGGGAATATAATAGGGTGTACAATGAACGCCACCCGGAGACCAAAGCCGCTAGCCGTTCAAAGTTCTGTGAAAAGAACCCTAACTACGCCAAGGAATACTACCGCCGTAAAATTGAGGCTACAGGGAGATCCGTACGCCCGACACGTGGTAGGCCGAGGAAATCTGAAATAATTCAGGCGCCAGTAGCCAATGAAGAATAATGTACAGGTAGTCGACAAGATTTCAATTAATTCAGGATCCGGGGGCTTGGTGCGTTTAAACGCGCTCGTTCGACAGATGAAAATAAAATCTGGGGGTATATTATATCCTCTTCAATCAACCGACCAAAAATGTCAATCCGCGTCCCCTCTGTGTCCGAGCTCCCGACCGAGGCCTACTACCGCAGCGTGTACCAGTCCGCTATGAATAACGCCGTGAGCCAAGTACCACAGCTTCGTATTCCCAACCGCTACCCACCGGCTCTCCGCGCCGCAAACGAGAGGCGTAGGGCCGAGGCTCAAGCAAGACGTGAAAATGCAACGTTGACACCCTCCGGTCGCGTATCTCGTGCCCGTCTCACACCCGAGCAAAGGGTTGCAAGGCGTCGGGAAATTATGCGCCGCAATGCGTTATTTCGCGGGCCACTGGGTGATATTGTGTCCACCGACGTCGAGGAAACACAAGCGCGCCCAGTGTTCACACCTGTGGAGCGTGACAATCGCAAGCGGGTAGCGGTGGGGACGAGGAAAATTGCAGCGATTCGCGAGCGTATCCGCGCGGTGAGAAGGATGAATGCTAGGCCGACGTCAGTTCGTCGTGTGACTCCTGCGAAATTTCCTAGCGTCCGCAGCTCATATATCAAGGGTGAGGGTACCGACTCAGTTAGAAACGGGTTGAGGGGTGAAATATACCGACAATTCGCTGAGCACCAGAAAGCGGGGGAGGGGTCATTTAAAATGTGGCTGTCTCTTAGAGCGGATTTTAAAAAAACAGAGGTGAATGAAATTGGGGAAATATCTGAAATATCAAGAGAGGCATTTAAAAACAAGAGCTTTAACGTTATAAGTTCAGAACAGCTGAAAGAATTGATTGATGACGTCATGGATTTTATAGAAACTACCGAAGGATACGGTATCGGTGAAGGCTCGGGGTTTGAAATAGGTTCAGAAGGTGTGACAGGAGCCTCGGTTTCTTCCAACGGTTACAAAACTCGGACCGGGCGTGCTCACGTTGAGCTTCCAGCGCCTTTCAACAGCTCAGCATGCGGCCTGCTAAATATCCGCAATACAGATGACAATTGCTTCAAGTACTGCATTGCGGCAGCCACCAATCCACCAAAGAACAACGCCTCCAGGGTTGACTACTACATCTCGAAGAAGAATCAAGAAAAGTTGTACGGGGGGTTCGACTGGACCGGTGTGTCGTTTCCGGCCAGCTTGAAAGATGTGCGCCGCTTCGAGAGCAACAACCCGGGTGTGGCCATATCTTGCTTCAGCCTCGACGATGAAAATCGCAAGGTTCACCCCTTGTCCCTCTCCAAAGTCATGTTTGACGACAACACGCCGACAAAGAAGACCATCAACCTCCTTTTTTACAAAGAGCATTGGGTTCTCATCTCCAGCCTCGATCGCCTACTCAACTCGGGGAATAAGGACCAGCGCCACTACTGCCCCAGGTGCTTGCATGGGTTCAAGAGTAAGGATAAGCGAGAGGACCACATGACCCACTGTGCGGCGTTCAAACCCATGCGGGTATCGGTGCCAAAGCCCGACAAGGACGGGAAAGCCCCCACCCTGAGCTTCAAGGCCGAGCACAAGAAGACGCAGATCCCCATCGTGATCTACGCCGACTCCGAGGCCATCAACCACGAGATTCACGAAGTGACACCCAGCGGGAAGACCGAGCGCAGCTCCGAGCACCGTTGTGTGTCTATCCGAGCCCGTGTGGAGTCAAAAGTGTCCGGGTTCGACAGCTTCACGTTCCAGTGCACCGGCGACGATGCCGCCGACCAGTTTGTTCGGGAGTTGTACGAGCTCCGGCCAGAGCTGTCCAAGGAGTTCACGAAGAACATTCCGATGAAGATGACCCCGAAGGACGAGAAAGCCCACGCCGAGGCCGACGTTTGTTGTGAGTGCAAGAAGAGGTTTGGGACATGCAGGAATAAGCTCAAGGTCCGCCACCACGACCACAAGACCGGGGACTACATTGGCGCCGCCCACGCTGACTGCAACCTCCGCATGGGGATTCGCAAGGTGGAGATTCCGGTATTTTTCCACAACGGCAAGGGCTACGACAACCACTTCATCATCCAAGCCATTTCCCGCCTGGAAGACATCGAGAACGTGAAGCTTTCGGTGATTCCGGACAACAGCGAGAAGTACAAGATGGTGAACTTCCGCGGCTATAGGTTCCTCGACAGCATCTCGTTCCTGAACTCGGGGCTGGGTACACTATCCAACAACCTGATTGGGGACGATCCGAAGAATGCACCGCGCTTTTACAAGGCCTTCAGCCAGAAAGGACTGAGTGAGGACGAGCTCATTCGTGTGACCCGCAAGGGCGTGTTTCCCTATAAGTGGTTCGACTCGGTGGCTAAGCTGGATCACACCGTGCTCCCGTCCCAAGAGGAGTTTTTTAACGACCTGTCAGGTGAGCAGTGCTCGGATGAAGAATACTCCCAAGCTAAGTGGGTGTGGGAGCGTTTCGGCTGCACAACTTTCTGCGACTATCACGACTTGTACTTGGAGGCCGACGTGCTGCTCTTGGCTGACGTGTTCGAGGCATTCCGCGACTTGTGCATGCACCAGTATGGGCTCGACCCGGCGCACTACATCACCCTTCCCGGTATGTGCATCGACGGTGCTGTTATCGAAGCCGCGAAGAAAAATATCAAGGTCGAGCTGATCCACACGGACCCTGACAAGTACACATTCTTTGAGCGTGGAATTCGTGGTGGTGTGTCTGTGGTTTCGCACCGATACGCGAAGGCTAACAACCCGAAAATTGAGGGCTATGATTCCAGAAAGCCAAATAGCAGCATAATGTACCTCGACGCCAACAACCTCTACGGCTGGGCCATGATGCAGTACCTCCCCTGCGGCGACTTCAAGTGGAGCAACATAACGCTGGAGCAGGTTCTAGAAGGACAATGGGACACCAACAAGGGCTGCTCGGTGGAGGTTGATATTGAATACCCGCAGGAGCTCCACGACAACCACAACGACCTTCCGCTTGCACCCGAGCGGGTTACACTAGGGCACGACGACGCGAGCGAGCACGCACAAAAGCTGACTGGGGACGCGTCCACTTCATGCGAGAAGCTCGCCGGTCACTTCCGCCCGCACCTGAATTACGTGTGCGACGCCAGGCTTTTGCAGTATTACGTCAGCAAGGGTCTACGGGTCACCAAATTGCACCGCGCCATGACGTACGCACAAGCCCAAACGCTCAAGCCGTGGATCGAGAAAAACACCAGCCTGAGGGCGCAAGCGAAAAACGCCTTCGAGAAGGACTTTTTCAAGCTCTGCAACAACAGTGTTTTCGGAAAAACCATGCAGAACGTCCGCGCCGAGACGTGCTACGAGTTCTTCACCAACGACGACAAGCTGAAAAAGCGTGTGGCCGACCCACGATTCGAGAGGTGCAATGTGATAGGGAACATAGCTGGGGTTTCCCGGATCAAGGATGATGTGATGCTTAACAAGCCAATTTTTATGGGGGCCAGTATCCTGGACTTGTCTAAGCTGCTCATGTTCCGCTTTCACTACGACGTGATTCGTGAAAAATACGGTGATAAGGCCAAGCTCCTCTTCACCGACACCGACTCCCTGTGCTACCACATCGAAACCCCGGACGTGTACGCCGACATGGGTCAGATGGCGAGCCACTTCGACACCAGCGACTACCCCGAGGAGCACCCATTGTACTCAAAAGTTAACAAAAAGGTTGTTGGCAAGTTCAAGGATGAAACGAACAGCTTCCCAATCAAAGAGTTTGTTGGCCTCAAGTCGAAGATGTACTGCTTCACGGTGGGGAACACAACCAAGCGCACGGCTAAGGGTATTAAGAAAGCGGTCGCCAAGCGCGAGCTCAAGCTCCAGCAGTACAAGGAGGCGCTCGGCGGCAAAGCGTGCACGGTGAAGCAGACGATGATCCAGTCGCGGAACCATCGGATATGCACGGTGTCCGCGACAAAGAACGCCTTGAGCGGGTACGACGATAAGAGGTACATATGCAGCGACGGAGTGACCACACGGGCCCATGGTCACTACCTAAACAGCTGCGTCGGCGTTCATGGCGCGTAGACGTGCTGCTCTTCGGGCTTGAGTGAGCTCAGCGGTCTTGAGTTGACCGAGACCATCCTTAGTCACGCCGGGCTTTGGAAGCACGCGGCGCCCCCGCTCATCTTTGATGAATTTTCGAAGGTATTCAGCACGTTTGCGATTTAACACTTTCCGAGCTTCAGCCAACTTTTCTATGAGCGCCGGAACGTTCAACTGCCCCACGGGCTTGTTGTGAGCGCCCAACAGTCCCGATATGTTGGTCACGCCAAGCAAAGAGTTGTCGATTTTAGCGTTGAATGGTCGAGGTCCAGCGCCCGAAATGAAGTCCTTTATCACGTTGAGGCGGACCAAATCCTCCCGCACACTCGCGTCGATGGCGTTTGATGCTTCAAGGCCGTGACCATGATCCACTCGCCCCAGCACCTCCTCCGTTTCGTATTCATCGAACCGGAAGTCTGTACCGTGACGTAGGCCAGCACCGAGCATCAAGCGTACTAGCTCAATAAGCCCGTTAGCACTTCTTGCGCGCCGCGCGCTGTCGGATACCCTAACATTATTTCGAACGTTCGCTGAGTCACGTCGGTGTCCAATATACACCATCGGGGCTAGGAGGGCAACGGTTGGGTTGGTTGTGACAAGATCGTGGGCTGCTTGTGTGAGCATGTCGACTCGAACTTTGTACACGGTGACCCACAGCCATTCGGGCAGCCTGGCATTGGCTGGCTTTTTTAGGAGAAACTGAATTTGGGTTTCCGCGCCGGAGGCTAGCTCGTGAGACTCTCGTATTGCCCGGTTGGTTCTACGTGGCAGCGATCGTCGGCCAAGCGATAAATATTGATCGAAGCGTCGGTCCGCCATGCCGGGGTCCTCTGCACGGTTGGCGAATTTGGCCTCCCACACGGTTCGCAAAGCATCTTGGGTGTCGGTATCTCCTTGGTCGTACTCTTCTGCGAATACCCGTACTGGATCCTCAGCGGCCTCGATCCGTCCACGGATCCGCGCCAAACGGATATTATTTTGCGTGGCCTGCATTTAGGTTTAATGTACATAAAATGTCATGCCGGCATGACAAAACTAGTAGTTATTACACAACAATCGTTTTTATTTGACCCGCGCCGTGTAAGTAAGCAGTAGTGCCAACTCTGAAGCGTACGTTTGCACCATCTATGAGAACGGTCCGTGTCACTGATATTCTCATAATGACATCCGTGCTAAAATTAACGTTGATGCCCGTGTTAGTGTACGTATATTTCTTTTGTCCAAAATTACTCGTGTCAAGACTCTCTACAAATAAAAATCGTTCGATCTCTACGGACTTGTTTGGGGATAATATCATAACCTCAATACGTGGGTCGCCAAATTGATCTGTTTCAAAATAATCGTACATAGTTGTTGTGATATTTGTGAAGGAAACCAGCCCGGCAGCCACTTGGACGGTCATAACCGATAATACTGGCAGGCTTAACGCTTGCACCAATGTGTATTTGAATGTTGAGCTAAAGCTATCCAAGCGGGTGTCCACGGCGTCGACAAGAGTGCGGGTGGCCGCGTCCTTGGTGTCCACGTACGCTCGAGTGGCCGCGTCCTTGGCGTTCACGATCGAACGGGTGGCCGCGTCGGTGTCGTCCACGTATTTCTTTGTGGCGGCGTCGGCGTCGGCTGTCGGTGCGCCAACTTGTTCGAGACGGATGCCGCTGAAATTAGCGCTCGTCTCCACTACGAGAGCTTCAGCCCTGAACAACAAGGCGGTCAAAGCCACGGTGAAGATGTGCTTCCAAGGCGTATCGGCAGTGCCTAAATCATATAAATTCGACCCGTTTGGGATAATATCGCCGCATTTCAAACTAGTGCTGCCGATCGACAGCATCGTCGGTGTCACCAAGCTGAAATAGTTTGACCATCCAGGACGTCCAGGTAGGTCAAACCATCGGGCGTTTTCCGCGACGTAGGACCGTAGAAAGTTGTACGGAATTGCTTCGTCGTCGTGGAGTGGATCAGTTCCTGACAGGCGCACCCGCTTGAAGTAGCCGAACAAAAACCGCCTGAGGTCTTGACCCAGGTTGTACGCCGAGTCCGCCGACGGTGACAAGGAGTCTTGCATTACGATATCATAGTTTGAGGGCTGGGTGGGGTCCATGAACTGCCCGATGTCCGAATACGACAATTTTGAGACCCAAGCCGGCTTGTCTGTCAACCCACCCCACGACGTTGCGCCCGATCCTACGGCATCGTCAACGTACTTTTTGGTCGCTGCGTCGGCGTCTGCTATCGGGGCTGCGACGTTTGTGACGCGATTGATGCCCGCGTCGATACCCTTGTCGGCGTATATCTCCTCCACGTAAGCGCGCCGCCATCGGGCGTAGGGGTCGCCAAGGTCATACACGCCTTGACCGTTGGGAGCGAAGTCACCGCTCTTGAAGCTGTTTGAGCCTATGGTCACCGTGTCCAACGTCCCCCCTAGGCTGAAATAGTTGGTCCACATGGGCCGGCCATTTAAATCCAGCCACGTCGCATCCCCTCCGTCGGCACCGTCATTTCCTGCTGGGCCGGTGGGACCTGCTGGGCCTTGTGCACCGTCATTTCCTGCTGGGCCGGTGGGACCTGCTGGGCCTTGTGCACCGTTGTTGCCGGGGTCGCCCTTTGGGCCTTGTGCACCGTCATTTCCTGCTGGACCGGTGGGACCTGGTAAGCCGATTGGGCCTTGTGCACCGTCATTTCCTGCTGGGCCGGTGGGACCTGCTGGGCCTTGTGCACCGTTGTTGCCGGGGTCGCCCTTTGGGCCTTGTGCACCGTCATTTCCTGCTGGACCGGTGGGACCTGGTAAGCCGATTGGACCTTGGGGGCCTTGTGCGCCGGCATTTCCTGCTGGACCGGTAGGACCTGTTGGACCTGCTGGGCCTTGTGCACCATCCTCGCCGTCGGCACCGTCATTTCCTGCTGGGCCGGTGGGACCTGCTGGGCCTTGTGCACCGTCATTTCCTGCTGGGCCGGTGGGACCTGTTGGACCTTGGGGGCCTTGTGCACCGTCATTTCCTGCTGGGCCGGTGGGACCTGCTGGGCCGGTGGGACCGGGTGGGCCTTGTGCACCGTCATTTCCTGCTGGGCCGGTGGGACCTGCTGGGCCGGTGGGACCGGGTGGGCCTTGTGCACCGTCATTTCCTGCTGGGCCTTGTTCGCCGTCATTTCCTGCTGGGCCTTGTTCGCCGTCATTTCCTGCTGGACCTTGTGCACCGTCACTTCCTGCTGGACCGGTGGGACCTGTTGGACCTGCTGGGCCTTGTGCACCATCCTCGCCGTCGGCACCGTCATTTCCTGCTGGGCCGGTGGGACCTGCTGGGCCGGTGGGACCGGGTGGACCTTGTGGACCTGGTTCAATCCCTGAATCCCCTTCTAACAGCGCCCTACGTGGTGTGCCGGAGGCGTCTAGCCCGTACAAGTCCGTAAAATAGGCTTTGCTAAAAGGTCTTGATGTCGATCCTATATCCACCTGCGTTTCAGCCTTTGGGGTAATGGTAGAGCTAACGTTTTGGTCCCCGTCGAGCAGCGCCCGGCGAGAGAAACCTTCCGAGTTTTGGGCGAATAGGTTCTTAGCATATACGTCGTGGAAGTGCCCGGTTTGCCACGGCTTCGTAAACGTCCCAATCGTGTTCCCACCGGTGTCCGTGTCATTTGGCACGAGATTGGCGTACACCGTGATGTCATCTGTATCAGAGCGTGAGGACTTGAGCATGTTGGCATTGATGCTGTCGTTAACGGTGATGTCGGTGGTGTAGATGGTCCACCACGGGTAGTCCAGCGCCCCGAAGTCTCGTTTTGTATTATCGACGCCGATCAGCCCGTCGCCCTCGATTTTCAGGTGCTGCACGAGATTTGATCCGGCGTCTAAATCGCTCCTCAATTCGCTCAAGGTGTTGCTCAAGCTCGCGCCATCCAGTTTAACGTCCTCAGCGAATACAGTCTTCCACTCGTGGGATTCGCTGCCGAGTGAGTGGATCGGACCAAACAACGCCGCCGTCGTCGGCAAAAGGGAGGCGCCCACGGTGATGTCGGTATCGAACCCGATAGCTGTGATATTGTCGGTGCGAATGTTCGACGCGCTGAGCTCGCCGGCAAATCCAGTCACCGTGTCAGTGAGCGCCGTCAAGTCCGTAGTCAACCCCTCGATGGCGTCTATTTCCTCCCTCATTTCGCCCAATTTATTGCTCAAGCTCGCGCCGGCAAGCATAACGTCCTCAGCGAATACAGTCTTCCACTCGTGGGTTTCGCTCCCGAGTGAGTGGATCGGTCCCACCAACGCCGCCGTCGTCGGCAAGAGCGAGGCGCCCATAGTGATGTCGGTGTCAAAACCGATGGCTGTGATGTTGTCGGTGCGGATGTTCGACGCGCTGAAGTTTTCGGCAAATCCAGTCACCGTGCCAGTGAGAGCCGTCAAGTCCGTAGTCAACCCCTCAATGTCCGTGTCCTGCCGATCATTTTCCGTCTCCTCCAGCGTCACCCGAGCCGCTAGCTCCCGGTAAAGCAATTCGACTTGGCTGAGGTCCACCTCCACGGCCCGGCGGCCATTCATCTGAAGCGGCGACGATATTTTCCGTGACTGGTCCATCTTTGTTAATCTTAGCAAAAGCTATTTTTAACGTCGCCGTGAAACGCCCGCCGTTGAGGTCCAAAGTTCGCCCGTCGTCGTCGCTTAGCCGGATGCTCACATAGCTTATGTAGCGGTTGGCCACGTCCACGAACGCGTCGGAGCTGTAGTGGTCAATTTCATTGAACTGTGCCGAGCTTGGGATCTTTGCTAGGATGTCACCCACGCGCCTTGTCCGGGGGTCGCGATTTTGGGTGAGTAGGTTGCTATGCACGAAAACGCTGCTAGTCCGCGTCAAGTCCACGATACGACTAGCGGTGAGCAGCAACTCTCCGTCGACGATTTTGGCGGAGTCACCGACATTCAAGCCTAATAGACGCGTACAAGTTGATCCTTCCCCGATCACAACATGATGATCCGCGAATTCCGTTGCAAGTAGCGACAGCTTATTCGTGTTCTCGTCATATTTCGCCACGTACTCATCGAGAAGTCCATTGTTTAGGTATGCGACGATATCGTCGATCGACCGGTTCCCGCGGGGGAGCTTGATGGTGACCGGCTCTCCCGGAATTTCACCACCGTCGTCGTATTTAAGAACCAGCGTGTCGTTGCCTTCAAATATACTGTAGTACGTATGAGGCAACCACGCGTTCAGCAGCCGAACCTGCATGGTGAAACCCTGGGGGACGGTCAATGGATCGAGTAAAGAGAAAACGTATGTACCGTCATCGAGCTTCGCGTCAACGTACGCCGTGTCCAAGTACAGCTGCTGGAGCATATTATCATACAATATCGTAATAAAATTGCTGGGGCTGGATTGTTGGTTGCTTGGCCCTCGACCGGCGCTTTTCAGCCTTTGCCGTCCTGGCGCGCAAAAGAGCTGCCTTCATCTTCTCGCTTGCTACTCGTTTAGTTTTGGGCTTCGGGTCAAGGCTGGCTGGATCTGGTTGGCCGGTTGATTCTTTTTCGCCGGCCGAATTCTCTCCACTAGCCACATCGCTCCCCCCAACATCGCCAGGTATTTCAGGAATGGAGTGCTCTGAACCGTCTCCGTCACTGCCGTCGCTGCGCTCGAGATCATTTCCCCGTCCCATGCCATTTTCTTTTCTAAACTAGACAATAGAAAATAAATAGAACCATGGCGTCTACTTCTTCTCTACTCGAGACCATCGGTGATGAGGTAGTTCACGGTCAAGCGGTTTCGTCCATGTCTGCGAGTGCGTCCATGTCTGCGAGTGCGTCCGCCCCGATGGATCATAGTTTTAGCTCAAACTATGGGACGGCGGCATGGTGGAAGGAAAACTACGACGGGTTTGGGTTCACCGATGAGCAATACCAAGTTTTGGAGGCAGTAACATGGGGGGTGTCTCCGAAAGAAATAAGAAGGTACTATAAACGGAAGAACGAAAAATGCGGTTCAGCATCGAAAAAAGATCGGCATTCACAGTGAAACCCCCGGTATTTCTGTGTGACAAAAAGATACACGAACAAGTCGTCGATCCCCTTCCAAATCGCCCCTTTTTCATGGCGATTATCGGCTCCGCGGGCACGGGTAAAACGTCGATGCTCGTCAATCTCCTCTCGAGCAAGCAAGCCTACCGCAAGGCCTTTCACCACGTCCACGTTGTCATGCCGTCTCACTCCGTGGCGAGCCTAAAAAAGAACATCTTCAAGAACCACGATAGGATGTACGATGATTTGGATTGGGGTACGCTGGACGGTATCCGCGAGTCGGTGAAGGAATCTGCGGAGAAAGAGAAGAATAGCTTGTTAGTCCTCGACGACGTTACTGCGGCGCTCAAAGACAACGAAATCCAACGTGTGCTGCGTGACCTGATCTACAACCGGCGCCACTACCGGCTATCCATAATGATCTTGGTGCAGTCGTACAACGCTATGCCACTAGGTATCCGGAAGACCTTGTCACATTTTTTGATGTACAAACCCAGGAACAAAAAGGAAGCCACGGCAATATTCGAGGAGTTGATAGCTTTACCCCGGGAGGAGGCGGAGGATGTAATGCGTTTCGTATTTGACAGACCCTATGCCTTCATGTTTGCAGACACGGGAACGGGGGAGCTGTTTAAGAATTTCGACCGTATAGGTATACATGATAGCAATGCCGCGGCGAAAGACCAAGACAACTGTGGAAAAGAAGCCTAAGAAACCGGCGGATAAGAAACAAAAACCCAAGCCTAAACCCAAAGCTTCACGCAATCATAATGTCCGGGTCAGCGTCGTGCAAAGCGTAAATAACGATCCTATGTCACAACTACTCCCCCCTAGCAGAGGGTGGACAATGGTAACCCCCTCGCCGGCACCTATTATAATTCAGCAGCCAGTGGGCGTTAACAGCTGGCCTGCTGACTACAACTATCACGACAAAATGCAACGACAAGACCCGTTTAAGAACGTGGCGGCGCCAATAGGCGAAAAGCCTGTGATGGAAACTAGGTCCCAGCCAAAGCCTTCGACTGACGCACCATCAACTTCGGGTGTCAAACAGCTCGTTCGTTCTTTCGAAGACCGTAAAAAAACATACGAGGATTTGGTTCTTGACAACCCTTATATGTTTGAAGCAGGGGTAATGGACGAGGTTGCGGAGCGTTTGGGAATAGAATTTAAGCCAGGTAAGAAGAAGAAAGGTAGGGAGGAAAAGGCATTATTCATTCGAGAAAAGCTGGCCGAGAGGCAAAAAAAGGGTAAAGCACCTGGATAAAAGGTGATTTAGGGTCAGAAACAAAAAATCTGGGCTTATAGCAAACACAACATGGGGCTCGGACACTTCATCGGCGAGAAGCTGCACAACTTTCGTACGATCGGCCAAAAAATCGCACACGGCGTTCGAGTGGCTGGAAACAAGCTCGGCGGATGGATGCTCTCAGCAGCTGCGCCGGTCGCCGCCTTCAACCCAGTTCTCGGGGCTGGTATCGCGTCAGCCGGCGCCATTGCCCGCGGGGTCGGCGGTATTGCAGGGGGCGTGGAGGGGATTCTTGATGGAAAGGGGGCAGATCTAAATAGCATGAAGGGTCATGCTGCGGCTGTCAGATCCGCGTACGGCCAGATGAGAGGACCAAGATCGAAACTTGAAAGAGGCTAACGAAAACAATGGTTAACGAAAATTTTTTCTGTAACGATACTATAAACAATACACCATGACCGAAGTGCGAAGCTCTATCAGCGATTCGTTCGTGTACGGGATCAAGCCTAAGGCGGCTCCGGCGACCCGTAGTAGAGTACATGTATTTCCGGAGAATGGTACGTCCGGGTTCAGCCCAGGCAACACGATCAAGTTCGTACTCCCTACGGGAAACCGGGGGGAGTACTTGAATTGCAGGCAGAGCTATTTGAAATTCGAGCTTCATAATCTTGACGGGACGGCTGCTAATAAAATTAAATTGGATTACTCTGCGCACGCGCTTATTCGTGCGTTGAAGGTGTCAGCGAGCGGGGGCGCTGGCGGGGGGACACTCGAGAACATCGAGGAGTATAACGCCCTCTATCACACGCTTTTGGACCTATCTGGCACATCGGGCCAAATGAATTTCACTGGAAGCGTCGCGGAGGGCTTTGACACCGAGCTTGCGGGAGGATCATCGCAAGTGTTCTGTATTCCTCTCATGAGCGCAATCGTTGGAAGCATGCAGCAAAAGTATCTCCCGGTCGGCAACATGAATAGGACGCACCTGATGCTTGAGCTTACATTGGGGGACGTGGCGAAGGTGCAGGAGAAAAACTTTCCATGGGTGCTACGAAACGTCGAGTACGTTGCAGAGATGATCCATCTCGCTCCCGACGTCGATCGGGCGATTTTTGAGGCCAATGGCGGGCGACTAGTCATTCCGTATACAACCTACTCCCAGCACCGCTGGATCGCGTCTAACGGTTCGGGCTCCATGAGTATGGCGTTCTCCAGCCCTTACAAGGCCTTGAAGACGCTGATTGCCATCTTCCGAAAGGACGAGGACAACTATAACAACAAGAAGTATGTATCAACACGCAACAATCCAATCGGTAACGGCGGCCGGTATCAGTTTACCATTAACGGTGTTCTAACGCCGTCGAAGCCCGTGGACTCGAATCCCGAGGCGTTCGCTGAGGCGCAAAAGGCCTTCCACGCGTATGGTTGCTTGGAGCACATGGGGATCATCAATGCGGCCACGTGGGCTGCGAACGAAGGAAAGTATATCATAGCCACGGACCT
Source organism: Tetraselmis chui (assembly GCA_026401115.1). Classification (NCBI taxonomy): domain Eukaryota; kingdom Viridiplantae; phylum Chlorophyta; class Chlorodendrophyceae; order Chlorodendrales; family Chlorodendraceae; genus Tetraselmis; species Tetraselmis chui. The sequence continues at coordinate 26,611 of JAPMLY010000755.1, forward strand.
TGAGTCGCAGTCACACAAGACCATGTTCAGTGAGAATGGGGTGAACGTGAGTACGAGTGTCAGCCACCTAACGGCGCAGTTTGGGGCTCAGTTAACCTCCAGTCTGACCGTTGACGTCTTTAGCCACTACGGCGGGTTCATTGAGGTTGCAGCAGATGGACTGGTGAGCGTCTATGGTCGATCCGACAGTCGAATTCCTACAAGAGCTGGGATCCCGCAAACAACGACTCAATCCTAGCTCTTTTGCAGTCTTGGCGCGGCGGCAATGTCTTTGGCGAGATGGCGGATTCGTCGTACGTGCAGAGCAACACGTGCGCTGGGATATGCGACGGCTCGCGGCTTGTACGCGGGGACATGTCGTTCTACCTCCTGCAGGGCCCGACTAAGCTTAGAACCACGGTGCTCCCATGGACGCCTACTTTCGTAAACGACTACACCTTCAGCCTAGTCTTCTGGGTGGAAGATCCCGAGCGTAGCCTTTATCCACCCTTCTTTCACGTGTGGATGAATGTCCGCGGACCAAACGAAAGGGTTCCCGTCGACTTCCGCTCTTTCCGTATGGACCGAAACGACGGCACAAGGTGGCAGGTCGCGGTCTCGCATTGCTCGTTGATCCATCTCTACGGCGCGCAAGCGTACGGGCTCGCAATCACTAGCAGGACCTTCGTCGACGACCCGTACCAAGGCCTAAGCGTCCTTGGATTTCTGCCGGGATCACGCGCGCAAGACGCGTTGAGCTACGTAGGCCAAAAGCTCACTCTGAAGGGTGTTAACGAAGACACTGTGGGGATTCCGATCCGGCGGCCGCTAGATAACGTGGGTGAGATCGACCTTCAACTGCGGACTGCGACGCAATTTACTGAGCTTGGCAGTGGCGAGTCCACGGCGTACGTAATTTGTCTCACGTTCTACCAAATACCAGACGAAGAAGAATGACCTTCCGCCATACGCTCGGAACGGCGAAGTTCCCTGGGAGTGTTTTGCCCCCGGGGCTGCACGAGGGCTTTGTGGAAATCTTCGAACCGCAATCAGACACCAGCGGCATCTTCGACGTTGATGAGGACGAGGATACCCCGGAATTGGTGGAGAGCTCTATAGAGGTCACCGCCGACGCCTTCAGTGTCACCATCACGCTTTCTTTCTTCGACACGTAGTAACACCATGTCACTTGTCCAAACAAACCTGCGGCTGTCGGACACCAATAGGCCCGACGTAACCACGTACCTCCCGCCGTGGAATTATCTACTTGGCTTCACCACGAGCATCCGAAAAAATTCTATCGGGAACACGGTAGAGGAGCCGCGGATGCTTACCTTGATTGATGTGGGAGGACTTGACAATAGAGCCGGCACCCTTTTTCTCAGGTCAAAACAAAATGAGTGAAAGCGAGGCCGCCGTTCAGATAGAAAATCCCTTGCTTGAGAAGTGGCGCGCACACGCGAAAAAACTCAGGCGATTGCATGGGGATTCCTATTCGTTCTTTAAGGGACGTGCGGACATGGCCTTGTTCACCACCGTCGCACTGAGTCTCGGTGTGGGATGCTTGAACCTCACGTACGGGATCGGGCAGCCTTCGGCTACCACCGGGGTTCCCGCCATCGTGAGCGGATGTCTTTCACTACTCAGCGGGTCCGTGGCTGCGGTTAATCGTGGGCTCGAATGGCCGAACAAGGCTGAGCGCCACAACGACTATTCTTCACGTTTCGGCGAAGTCGTTCGTGATATCAACACGGAATGTACGCTCCGCCTCCTGAATAATGCCGAATATACGTCGGAGGGCGACTTTATAAGGCACACGAGCAATGTGATGAGCCGGCTAGAGGAGAACGCTCCGAATATCCCCGGGTGCATCGAAAAATCTTACTCTATCCCAAAATGAGTGGTGTCACCGAGGTTCGTCTGTACCGGAACACCGTCGACGAAGTTCCAGCGGAGTACACCAACGTCACCGCGGCGGTGCTCAACTCGTCGACGAAAAATCACGCCACCGGCGTCAAACGGTACTTGGATGGTGTTACCACGGTGAGCGGGCTGGACCCCGAAACCACCTACTACTTTTGGGTGGAACTTATCGATGCCCGCGGCAACACGGCGGGGCCGCAGCCGATCGGGAGCTACACGGCGCCGACGGTTTGGGAATTCTTCGTTTCGGTCATGCCATCCAGCGACAATGGTGTTTGGCTTTTCTCGGTTGATAGTTCGTTTGGGGAAACGGTTGTGATCCCTGAGAGCACTTGGAAGCTGTACTATAGGCAAAGCGATAGAAATCAGGACGCTACACCTTATGATTTCACTTTAGACGCTGGTTTTGCTTCAAGGAAAGATTACGTGTATAGCCAATCCATTGGGGAGGGTGACCTGATGTGGACAATGGTCGACGCGAGCATGAACAACTCCGCATCGTTCACAGTGAATTGGGCTCGTCCTAAGAACACACCCGGGATTACCATCAAAAGAAACGGTGTCGTCGTGTACACCGAGACATCGGCCGGACCGGAGAACGATGAACCGCATGAGTATCCAATCACGTACACGATACTATAACGGCCGGCCCTACCCATATCGAGCAAAAATGTGACCATAACGGCTGGCCCTACCCATGTTGAGCAAAAATGTGACCATAACGGCTGGCCCTACCCATATCGAGTAAAGACGTAGAACTCGGTGGAGCAAAATTGAGAGCTCGACACCAGCCGGGTGTCCGACGGCTGCGCCGTCGAACTGCTCCTCGTCGTGAGTCTTCGACTCCCGACTTCGTCGCGCGGCTTCGCCGCCCCGGAAGAGTCTATCCACAGAACTCGGTCGAGCAAAATTGAGAGCTCGACACCAGCCGGGTGTCCGACGGCTGCGCCGTCGAACTGCTCCTCGTCGTGAGTCTTCGACTCCCGACTTCGTCGCGCGGCTTCGCCGCCCCGGAAGAGTCTATCCGCAGAACTCGGTCGAGCAAAATTGAGAGCTCGACACCAGCCGGGTGTCCGACGGCTGCGCCGTCGAACTGCTCCTCGTCGTGAGTCTTCGACTCCCGACTTCGTCGCGCGGCTTCGCCGCCCCGGAAGAGTCTATCCGCAGAACTCGGTCGAGCAAAAATGTGACCATAACCACCCCGATGAGAGGACAGATGTGTGATCGCTCGAAGCTCGGGTGAGAGCAGAACCAGCCGGCCGACTACGTCGGTCGGCTAACCGGTTGGTTGGAGCTTACCCCAGTCCTCGAGGTGATGGCTCCGTTAAACGGCTCCGCCGTTTACCGGAGAGAGAGAGAGTTGAAAAAAAGAGCGGAATGGACACATTTCCGCTCGCGACTGCGTCGCTCACGAAAATGTGACCATACCGCCCTTTTCTCCAACTATCTTTTCGATAGGACTCTCTTTTTTTTAATTTGTTTTTTTGCGATAGGACTCATTATTTGAATAAATACTTATTTTTTTTCTTTTTGCTCGGTGGCTCATGCTGCTTTTTCTTAACAAAAAAAAGTTATTTGAAATACTCGGTGATTATTATGGATGTTTAATCGCTACCCCCGGCGACTTTGGATGTATTGTACTGCCGTACTATTGCTCCATCAATGTCCGACGCTTCAACATCCAGCATAAGTAGTTAGTATTTCTTACAAGAAAAAGCAGTGGAGGCCACCAAGCATAAGTGCTGCAGATGTGCTATGGGTGCTGGTCGTAAGGTACAGTAATCCTTACCGGTATGAAGGTATCTGTACCAGTAGCGGCAGTGGGGGTATCCGTTCTCTACACAAACATGTACAGGTAGGTATATTGAGTGTCACTGACATGTGCTGGTCAAGAACAGAGTTCCTGCTGGGTACGCTCCCTACGGCAGACTGTATGACATATGTCCCAGTTGCGGCACGAGTCCGATAATCAGCGGCAGGAGCGGCTCGAACGGTGCAAAGCCGCCGCTCCTGAGCTGTTCATGCTAGTATAGCTCCGCGTGTTTTCTACGTGGTGCCCGGACTGGTCGGGGGTATTTGCTCTACCCAAGTCGATCTTTGACAGTCAAAAGTTCGTGAGCAGTTGGTGGGAAAAGTATTCCTGCTACAGGATATTCCCGCACCGCCTGGGAATGACAGACGTGGCCAGACAAATGCGCCACGCAGGGTCCAGTGGCACGCGCCAGGTCTTTAAAATGCGAGTGTCGGTGGTCACTTTCCTAGCTGCGACCTCGCTGATCTGCTGCGTCGTGTCCGGCTCGTTTCAGAGTTCGGCTTTCAGAAAGGAACAGGAAGAGAAGTACCCCCTAACGGAACTGGGGAAGAGCATCCGCAGGGTGATTCTGGCGGCCATGCTCCCGGGAGTCTGTAGGAGTAACGACTGGCGTGGAGAGCTGCCGCGCTACCTTGCTAGAGTTCTTCCCTACGTACGCGCCATCACCACCGTCGCGAAGTAAATGATTCGTTTTTATTCCTGAGATGAGAATATAAATAAAAGGAAAAGTAATATTCCCAACAGCCTCGAGTCCTCCTTATCTACGGCCCTGAATTGTAGGTGCCAATCGTGAACTGGAACGCACGGAAGATTTTCGACGGGAAGGAGGTGTTGAATGGGAAGCGGGTGAAGGGGAGTAGTGTCACTTGCGGCGTGTGCCAAAGCCCCGACCTTTCCCAGATGAGCCGGTCTTACCGTACGCAGTGGTCGGAATTGGATAACTCGGACTGCTCGAGTTTATTGTCAGGTGGCATCGGCAAGGGAGATCTAGTGCTGGTCATTGGCACCGGGTCGACCAGCTGTGCATATAAGCCGCTGGAACGTGACACGCCTGGCTGTACCGCGCATCCAGGCGACAAGGCCTCCTTTCTCTCGTTGAACGCGCTCGATCAGCTCTGGGAGAAGAACGACACGCTGAAGGTACACATACCCGTACGGAATTTACGGGTGCTGAACAAACCGCGAAACATCTTTGACATGGACCACATCATCCCGGACGACTCTTTCTTTAAGCCCATGGGCAGCAATGACGCTGAGGTGGCGGCGAAGCTGCGGCGCTGTTGGCGTCGCGACGACAAAAAGAAGGATCTGCTGTACGTGGCTCGCTATTTTGAATACAAGGGTCAACTCAAATTTGTACAGCAAGCGGATCCAGAGCTCCTCCGCGGCTTCACCATCCACTTCTACGGAAGCGGCGGCTTAAGCACCTTTACAGGCCGAAAATATGCGCGCGCGATAGAGGCGACCGGCAAGGAGCGAGGCATCAAAGTCCAAGTCCACAGCCGGGCGACGAAACTGAACTTGATGTCTCATGCTTGCAAGGCGGCGGGTCAGCTTATGTGGCCGCAGTTTGACAACAACCCTCGCGCCGCATACGAGGGCCTCTACGCCGGTATGCCTCTCTTCATCAGCACCACCGCGGGTGTGCCTGAGCAGCTTCTGGAACAGAGCTTTGTGACGCCCGTGGAGTGGAATGCACCGCTGCCCTACTTCAACACTAAGCTGGGGAGGTACATGGAGAATGTTAAGGCGAATCTGGAGTCGCGTCCGTTGCGGCGGGAGGTTGTCGAGTACACTCTGACCGCGCTCAACCCGGACAATGTGTACTGGGAGATTTGCGAGCGCATCGGGATTTGCTCACACCGGGAGCGGATCAGGGGTGTGGTGGATGATGAGGGCGACTTGGATGGTGACGCGACGCCGCGGGGAGGGGGGGCTCAGGGGAGTTACGTGGGGAGCAGGAGCCGCAGCGGGGTGGCTAGTAATGCGGATTGGTCGAAAGGGAACAGGCACGGTGGAGACTGGGACGTGCCAGACGACGACGACGTTCATGTGGGCTGGCACGATCGTGGTTAAGAGACGACCCGGCCTGGGCCAATATGAGCGTCGTTTTCTGATGCATTGTTTTGAGGAGTTAATATGGATTTAAATAGTACACAGGCGTCGTGTGACCGTCGTGGCGCGCAATAATTCTTGCTATACCGAGTTTCATTATCAAACAGTTGAGTATGTACCTGTAGCGTAGGTTAGTGAATGGGCTTTATTTTCCGCAGGGGGAGAGAGGCTGATGTGGGCTGCCGTGATTGACGGCGCTTGTGAGCGTCTCCTCTGCGAGAATCATTGACGGTGTCAATTCCGTTTGAATGATGCCGCATACACATACTCTCACGTATGGTATGGTGCATGGGAAGTGAAATGCAAACACGTGTTGGCCCAGTCCACAAAGCACCGTCATGCGCTCACACATGATGGAGGATATGCATGCCCAGACAGGGCGAGGACATTTAATGCGCTCAGTCCGCTATTATTGGGTTTTCCTCACGAACATGAGAAAGCAATGAGAACTACTCCTGCTATGTAAATCGAATGGGGTACTTTTCATACTGAAAGAGGATAATATATTCAGTGGGGAGGCGTGTGTTGGTACGTGCTGCAGATTTAGTTGGTTAAATGGGGTGTTGCCTTTGTACTCGTTTTAAACCATTCCAAACAAAGACAAAATAACCAAAAGCAGGCAAATTACTCCTGCATGGCCTCTCCCTTGGATATCAAACCGCATCCTGTGTATGCGTGTACTTGTAACTAAGTTGATAACCCGAACTGCTCAAATCAAAACATGAGCATATATATCAGGAGAGTGTGTCTGGATGACAGTGTGGACGAATCCCCAGAGCTACAAGCAAAACGTTGCCTGCAGAATCGGGCTTTCCTTTATAAAAGGACCGACGCGCATCAGTCTCCACGAGCTCATCACCCACACGTTGACTGGGACAGCGAATACCTCCTCTGTCATGTGATGACGACGATTCATAGAGCTTCTGAGGCTAGCACTGCTTCCCTATCCGTCACAGCAAGATGGTGGATCGACCAGATTACTTTTAAAGTAGAGAAAACCCTCGAAAGTCGCTGCGTGTTAAGCACGCGAGGAGTAGCACTGCAGAACTGTAGAATGGTCACAGTCGCTGCATCGCCTGCAAGAGGTATCCACCTGACCTTGGCAGTCTACAGGTTAACAACGCTATACGCTACATCTGTCTAAAACAGGCCACCTAGTTGCTAAGACTGTTTCAGCTTGCAGCCCTATATGCTCACGTCGATGTTGTGGGAGACGGGTTGGTCAGCGGCGTAAATCGACCATTCCGATATGGTACGCATGATGAAAGGGGGGAGTGGTGCGTTGGCTTGGACCCGCAAGAGCGGCTGATTGACACAAGGAGTAGAGATATAGATACAAAGTGGAGAGGAGGGCGGTGCTACTATTCATGCGCCACAGGCTGCAGGTGAATAGCTCACTTGCTGAAGGTCCAATTATACAAAAATCGCAGTACGAGAAAGATCATGGTCGCGATGAAGAGGAAGTTCATGGACCTGCGTGCATCACCCCACCAACTCGGTAAGACACACAGCAATTCGACACTGATATGGGCGGGAAGACGCTGTGAGCAACTGTGTATGTGTGCTGTGTTAGTGAGTAGATAACAAGTCTGCGTGTTTGTGTGTTTGGTGGGGGATGGGGGGGGGGGGGGGGGGGGGGGGGGGGGGGGGGGGGGGGGAGGGTCAGGGAGGGAGTTTCATGAGTAGAAAGCTAACCTAAATGGGCGTGTGGTTGGGTGTGGGTTTCTGGTGACTCAGCGAGGGGTTGAAGTGAGGGAGTGAGTTTATTAGTATGTGTGAGGATATGTTGGTATCTGCGGTATCAGTGAGTCAGCGTGTGGGTGTGTGTGTGTGCGTGTATGTGTGTGTGTGTGTGTGTGTGTGTGTGTGCTTATGTTTGTGTGTATTCGCGCATGTAAGGGTGTTCTGTGTATGAGTATGTTGTATTGTATTGGTATATTTATGAGGAGAGAGACAGGAAAAGCAAATGTGCCGAGTGATTGAGCGAGTGTGTGTCGATGCGTGTGTGTCTGTGCGCTTGCGTGTGTGTACCGTATGTTAGTAAATAGAATGAATGAGTGAGTTAGGTAATGGAAGTGCGTCTATGATTGAGACTTCGTGGGTGTATGGTGTGGGGGAGGGAGAGGGAGAGGGAGAGGGAGAGGGAGAGAGGGAGAGAGAGAGAGAGAGAGAGAGAGAGAGAGAGAGAGAGAGAGAGAGAGAGGAAGAGGGAGAGGGGGAGAGAGAGAGAGAGAGAGAGAGAGAGAGAGAGAGAGAGAGAGAGAGAGAGAGAGAGAGAGAGAGAGAGAGAGAGAGGAGGGGGGGGGGGGGGGGGGACGTGTGTGTGTGTGTGTGTGTGTGTGTGTGTGTGTGTGTGTGTGTGTGTGTGTGTGTAGGTGGGTGTGTTTCAAGAGGATGGGGGGTAGTGCGCTTGTGAAATGTATTTAGGTGGGTAGGTGGGCGAAAACTGCACCACTACGCGTCGCTGATCCCACAATGAAGGGATCCTAGGTGTTGCCTACCCTGCTTCCTCTGTGGCACCTTCCCATGGGAACTGTTGCCCCAGCGGGTCCTTTGCCACCGCCCCGCGCGCGTTCTTCGCAATAACGTGCCCGTCTGGTCCCACAATAACAAGCGCCGGGATCCCGCTGACGCCATACTTGGAGCACAGCTTCTCGCGCGTGTCGCCCTCGAACTTCACAGCCGCCCAGGGCATCCCGCTAAAATACTCCTTGAACGCCACTGCGTCTTTGTCCCGTGACACAAACACGACCTCGAAGTCCTTACGACGCTGCTGGATCGCCTCGTAAACCTGCTTAAGGTGAGGCGTGAACCCTCGGCAGGGCGGACACCTGCGTATCCGTCGTTCGAGCCGACAGTTTAGTCATCAAGTTGGTGGGCCGGCCATGTTATTGCCCAGTAGGAATACAAACAGCCAATAAATTTTAACACAGCTTCCAGACTCGGGTTTCGGTGTGCGTGTCGACGTGCGCTGAAGGGCTGTATGTGTAGGAACGGCTTCATGGAGCCGAGAAATATGGCAGCCGAGAGCGCTTCAATTACAAACGACAGGTACAAAGCCACACATATATAGTCGCCACTGCCAATCAAGTAGCAATGCGCGCGTGGCGTATGCTATGTTCCTGTCAGATGGCAATTATTCCTCGAAAGGAGGATCCAGTGGGAAGGGTGCCCCACAAGGCGCTCACCAGTGCGCACTGAAGTACAGGCCCAGAGTCTTGCCTCTCAGCGTCGCGACGCTCACCTCCACCAACTTCTCCCCTCGCAATACTATCACCGTTTCTCCCAGTCCCTCCATGGCAAGCAGCACTCACAAGGTCGAACTCGTCTCCTTTATCTACTGCTTGGCGCGTTGAGTGGCGAACTGACCTACGACCGTGTTTGTCGCTACACAAGCTGCTGTGATGATGCTATCATAGCTAGAGTATCTTCTCGCTTCTTCGTGTGTCGTTCGTGGCCGAGGGGAAGGGATGCATTTTTATTTCAGACAAGTCCAATAAATATAACGACGGGGTCAGTTTTTTACACGCTAGCTAGAAAAAGCAGCAGCATAAGCAGTCCAATTATTACGGATACAAACACGAACGGAAGAATTACAAAACAATATATATTTACCAGAGAGGACATTTGTCAAATTTGTAATCAAAATATAATATTTGACAAAACTTTAAGCCCAGATTGGCTGAGCGCGAAAGCAGAGAGTGCTGGTGATTGGGGATAGCACCGGATTAAAATAAGGGTAGCTGCCTCGGGGATATGTGTATGATCTGATATATCATACATCGGCCTGTATGATTACGCGTTTTCATAATCAGTACTTTTTCTGTTAAATACCGCTAAGTACAGTCAGTGAATATCTAAAGTAGCGGCAGATGCGCCTAAGCTCAGTATCGTCTGCACCACCGACTTCGGCTACGGATCGAGCGACCATCCCTATCATAAGGTATGGTGCACCACGCCCGCTGAATATTGGGGAAGGGAAGGGTTCAAGATACTAGAGGTGCGGCCGTGGGGCGTATTTATTCCGTACGGACCCGCCTTATGTCGCCAAAAGCTAGGAGGTCGAGTAGCATTTGGTGTCCGTAGCCAATCGCTGTCGTGCCGTGAGCGGGGCACTAACTGCAAAGTCCCGCACTCAACGCACAGAAAGGAAGTACTCTGCAAGGTACCCTCGTCGAGGTTGCACTGGAGGTAGCAGATTCGTTTGTTGTGACCGTTTTCGGAGCGTTCATTGTTGTTTAGGGTGTGGACGCGTTCTTCTTGGGATCTTTCGGTTCGGCCGAATAACGGTCCGGATAGTAATCACCTGTACCGACGTTGGGTTGACACAACGTGATCCTGTAACACGTTGGAGACCAACTACTGGTATGCAATCTGAAAAAGGTTCCTAAATAGTTCGGGTCGAATGGGGCTGGGTTGTTTGAATGTGAAACTTTATAAGCTCCAACAGTAGGTGACGCATATGTTGTAGTCGTCGAGCACGAACATTCAAGCTTCCTCCGTCGCATCAGTAGTCGTTAACCGCTACCTATCCACGGATTTTCTTTGAAACAAACACAGAACACTGTCGAGATATAGCATAGGTATCGATATAGCATGGCACCTCAAAGTTAGAGATAGGGGTTGACGTATAGTCCACGCCAAGGCCGCCAGGCCTCCTGAGCTTTTATAGTGGACGTAACACAACATAACTCTTATGCGCCGTTTGCACTTGCCTGTTGTCACTAATTTTACTGTTGTCACTTATCATGTTGTCACTTGTCCGCCTGTTGACACTAGTTTTAAAGTGATCCATTGCAGTGCTAAGGTAAACTATGGTCTTTGCTTCTGGTGTAGATTTCTGATGGAAGGAAGGCCTTGGGAAAGAGGTTGTGCGTACTTCACGATTTCGGTGAAGTAGCTCTTTATTTTGCGAGGGGCCACATCGAGGGATGTGCAGTAAGAAGGTAAGTGCCTATTCCAGATTCAATAGAAACTAAGTGATATTGACTTTTCTCAACTTCCACACGCCCGAACCAAGCATTCCTTAACACAGTCATGCGTGCATCTCTGACGTCATTCGCCATTCGGTGCACACACCCTGTTGAGCTACATGTTTTCATCCATGCATGGCTTATCCATTTGCACTTCTATGAATACCAAAAAGCATCATTCAATCTATCCCCGAGGGCTAGTATTAGGTGATGAAGAATGTTAGGCACGCAAGTCGGCGTGTATGTTCTCGTAGGAAAGCATGATACACAACTTCAAGATGTCCACTCGTCCGTTTGTCACATGTAGGCTCTCTCTCCCCCCCCCCCGCCCCCCCTCACCATTATATATAGAGCAGCACGCATTCCAATTAGGCATTATCGCCACAGTAATCATTCTCAACACCTCCCACATCGCTAATATGTTTGGGTTGCATATTGCAACGGTGACTTTAAGCACAGGTGGGAGCATCGCTACGTCAAGGAGATAGCCGTCTCGGGGATCCGATACGGTGTTTTTTGGAGCGTGGTCGCCCTTGTCATCGGAAGACCCGCCATAATGAGGCTCCATAACGAGGTCGTCGCTACTGTTGTCGGGTATGATTTCTGCGTTTGTTGGCCGTGATATTAAGTTCGAACTATAGCTAGCGAAAGAACCCCACCACATAAGGTAGTTCGGTAGTGTGAGTTCGATAGTCCGCGGACCGGTATCACTCACTACCGACCCTCTGTAATAAATGGTACGAGTAACGCATCGTCCGTAAGTGCACATGGAATTTGCATAGCTAGTCGGGGGGGTTGAAAGGGCATTCGCACTGCAACGCACTTTCTGTTGATGATCTGTGTGGGTCTGGGAGTTGCATAGCCAGTTTTGTCTAGTTTAGCGTTAAAGTTGCGTGCGGGGTCGTGTTCTAGCGGCATGTCGACGCAATTGACCACCCAACACGGAAGCCGACGGACGCGCCGACCGTCCCATAGCTTTGGTTACGTTCTTGTCGTCACGCACAACCTTTAAGATGTTAAAGGGGGTATACGCGGGTAGAGAAAGATCCCTTTCGCATCACGGTCGTTTTCGTGGTTGTGGTGATGTATGCCGACAAGCGATCAGACCAAATCAGCCGTTCGAACAGGTTCCGCCCCTTCCTAGGTCGTGAGCCGACGGAGTTAAGCTAAGGACACTCTGGGGTACACGCTCCTGAAGTTTGACAAAGTACTAACTTTTCCTCGCGTGGGGATGACCAGTTTTTTACGAGACTCTTGTGTATGATTAGTCATACAAATGTAGTACTTATCATACACATATCCCCGAGGCACCTACACATATCCCCGAGTACCTAGCTAGTGCCTCGGGAGAATGTGTGGTACACGTACCACAAAAAGTGGGCATCTTTGGAGCCCCAGACAAACCCCCAAGAAGTATTTCTCATTCAAATATGGGTCAGGATCATGCATAAGCCCATATTCAACTCATTTTCTTTTCAAAATTGAAAATCGGCCGCAGCTATTCGCCATGGCGGCGATTTTGGCCTCATCTACCCACCCGAGCAGTAGCGCTCGGCACGTTCGGATAGGTCAAAGAGTATCGGCTCGTAGGCGGGCTATAGAGGAGCTAAGACCCGGCTCGACGCGCCATCAACGTGCTCAGAAGTATGGCTTAGTCATTGCGTCGGTGAGATCGAAGTTGTGGATTGTGCGGTGGGATGATGGTGCCGAAACTACCGAGCGATCCACTCAACTCCGGTCCGAAATACCTACTGCCGGGCAACAAATTGCTTGTTCATCGCCTCCCACGCCCGGCGATGACCACTTGAATTGGAAATCAACAGCTCCTCACCCTCCTTGTACCTTGCCCGAGTTTCGTGGAGAGTTTTTGTGTGCCGACGCCGGTATGCGCGCGTTGCCGAGGAAGGGTATTGGTAATGAAATGACAGAAAATTCGACTTTTGAAAACTAGCCGGCACTACCCACCGACGCATCTCCTTCCGCTGACGCGTCCGCAACTCAAATCATAGCGAGTAACATCACTCAAGCAACCCATAGTACTGACCCCGACGCCCTTGAGGAGGAGGACCCTCAAGACCAGCCTCACCTAGCGTTAGATAGCGACGAGGAGGAGGATGGAGCGGACGAACACCCACATCGCGAGGCTGAAGAGTACCTACGCCGATTGGTTGGTGATACTGTAGAGAGGATGACAACAGGAGAGGAGACTGCTATTTGGACGGTTATTCCTGGAGTTGCCACAGACACTCGTAGAGAGAGGATCGCTAACTTTAGAGAGAAGGGAGTAGGCCTTAAAGGTGGAATCATAACGTTTAAAGATGGCGAAGTTGACTTGCTTTCCCTATGGCTACACCTTTACCCAGGAAAAATCGAAGAAGATCTATACCGCTTAAACGAGGAGGGCTTTAGGAAAAAAGCAGGTTGGAAACCAGTCACACAACATGAATGGGTTGTCTTTATTGGGGTAATATATGCTGCTCGAGAGTTCAATCAACTCGGGAAGGAACTTTGGACATCAGAGGCGACCGGAGTGAGGGAGGCACCTGATTTTGAACGCTTTATTGAAGAGCTACCGCTTCAAGCACATCCGCCATATGGTCATGTACTCTAAGGCAGACCTCTCAGCTTCCCAAATTGACCCTTGGGCTATGTTTCGTCACATGGTTAACGACTTCAACAACAATAGGGCAACGGCACTTCAACCGGGGATGACTCAGACATTGGATGAGTCCATGTCTAGCTACAAACCCCGTAAAGACAAGCGAGGAGGCTTACCAAACATATCTTTCATTCTACGTAAGCCCAAGCCCTTGGGAACAGAGTTCAAGACGATGTGTGCTGCTGACAATGGAGTAGTGACGTGGGTTGAAGTGCAAAAGGGGAGGACGGCTATGAGACAGAAAGCATTTAGTCGGGAGATGGGAACGACGTGTGCTACTCTTGTGCGCGCGATGGAATCAACCGCCATCCAACATGGGACAACACTACTTGGCGATAGTTGGTTTGCGTCTGTTAAGGTGCGAAGGTGTATGAGTGTGAATGAATCTTAGGGGACTTAAAAGTGATAATGAACATATGTTACACGTCCCTTTAGACTGCGTTACAGGCATCCAAGAGGGGGCACCATTTCATTGGTATTGTGAAGACAAGCCACGCTCGCTTCCCCAAGCAATACATTGAAGAAAAATTAAAGGGGAAGAGTGTTGGGAGCAGGCTAGTGCTTACCACCAAGCTGGAAGGGGTCGACCTCGTCGCGATGGGCTACAAGTACAACAAAAGGAAGGTCATCCACTTCATTGCCACAGCAGGAGCAGCCAAAACCTTCGACGGAGACGACCCCTACATGCAACGATGGGCCGACGAGTATGGCAACCTATGTGTTCGAGCCATTCCACGACCAGCCCTTGCTTCAGAATATTTTTCAAAGAGCCCCCGTGTCGACAACCATAACCAATCGCGCCAGCACGACCTTGCGCTAGAGGAGCTATGGCAGACACAAGAATGTTGGTTCCGCTTATGGACAACTTTTACGGGCATTCACGTGGTTGATTGCTTGAAGCTCTGCCGTTTCCATCTCCCGTCTTCCCACCTGCCCGCCACATGTAGTGTCGTAGACTTCTCCGACAAGTTAGCTGCCGCCCTCCTCAAGAACTCTCTTCCTCGTGATATTGATAGGCGAACTGTGACGCCTCGTCGCATTTTGCCTGCAAAACGCGTGATGGCCGACATCGGAAACCCGCCGTCACGAGGACAACACCGCCGCGGACAATACCCTCGCGTACGAGTCGGCAAGCACATGAAAACAAAACCGAGCCGTTGCAAGTTGTGTCAAGCGGAGAAGAAAGAGAGTTATACCTCATTTTTTGGCCGTGACTGTGGAATACCGCTTTGTGTGGCTTCAAACCGCCATGAGCGGGACTGTTGGACGCAACACGTCGAGAGCTCCTTGGACGAGCTCCATCGCTCCGCCGTACTCAAAAGCGCTTGCACTCCCGACTTGGCACACTCTCGCGCAACCCCGACTACCCATGGTTCTTAAATCCTATTGACTACTTGCTTTGAAAAGTGTAGGGCTTATGGTAGAGTTTGAACCGACTTTGGTCCTTGAAAGGTGGGAGGATGGCCCGACAGGGAGGTAGTGCGCTCTAAGTGTGAGCAGCGTGCACTGTACCAAACGGACTTCTTCCTTGACATCATTTAATAATGAAGTACTAATGAAAAATACCGCTCCGTACCACACGTTTTTGTGGTACACGTACCGTACCACACATTCTCCCGAGGCACTAGAGCTCACCGCTGGTGGAGGTTGTAGGTTGGGTAGTCGCGCCATCCTACCACTACAAGGTCGTTGTCACGGAGGTATGATACGCCGCTAACTACGGAGATACTATCCCGTACATATGGCATGTAGGCTTTGCAAATCTCTAGCTAGACTTACCGATCTTGCTTATCAACATGTGAAAATTTTAAATGGAAGAATGAGTGTTGGCATTGCGTTCTTGTTAATTGCGTTGTGACACTTATGTCCGCATGCAACATTTCGTTCGTCGATCCACTTTTGTTCCCTACCTTCCAACGGTTTTTATGGGATGTGCGGCGAGAATTCTTGCTACGTCTTTTTGCTTCTCTTCATGGTACTCCGGGTTCTTATCTTCGCGATGGTTTGCAAGAGAGGAGTGTGTTAAATCCTGCAATTATGTTCAGCATGGAAGGTAACTAACACATACATAGTTACAATCACATTCACGCAAATATGACTGTCACAAAGACAACCAACCCGAGGCGTGGTGTCGGGACAACATAAGTGAGTGAGCCGTAGCCTAGCGACAGCTTTGTACCGAATCAAACAGGTTATCGATATGTCCGATCTAGACATGTATTAATCATGTCTAGAATAGCTTACATTAGTTGTCTGTAACTAATAACTATAAGGTATTGCTTACAACACTCCCCCTGAAGGTAGCTACGGGATGAAGCGTTGCATATTGGGTCTGCTCCTCCCAAAATTACACTTCGGTGTCTTGTCAGTGCATGTCATGGTAGTGGTTTGGTGAACATGTCAACCACCATTTGGTTAGTGGGGAGGTACCTCAATTTGATGGTTCTCTGCTCCACGTGGTCCTTGAGGAAGTGCCACTTTAGACCGATGTGTTTAGTTTACTCGCTGACCAAGGCATTCAGGGAGTACGTGATGGCGCTTTGGTCGTCCTTATATATGGTGGTGGTTTCGGTGATGGGGGCGTTGAAGATCTCCCCCATAAGTTGGCGGAGGTGGAGTCCCTCCTTGGTGACGTCAGCCGCACACTAATACTCGGCTTCACAATGGGCCACACAAGTCTGTTGTTTGGAGTGGTAGCTGATGGGCCAGCGTCCGAGGGTGAATAGATAGCCCGAAACACAACAACGAGTTGTGACTCCTACTCTCCCTCCTAGAACGCCACAACGGAGGCCGTTGGGAAACCATCACTGCAGACTTCGGTAAGAAACCTATAAAATCATTTGCCTCCCCCACGCATGCCCACACTCCACTTGACTGTCACCCACCTCACCCCACCCACATGCCCACCCGCCTTGTCGCTGCTAACTAAGGTCTCTCGCCCGACTCCCTAACCTCGTGTCCCGCCGTCCTCCCACTTGAGATTCTCCCCCCTGCGCTACGACCCCCGGCACACAAACCCGATTTCATCCGCCTCCTCGAACCTCGATTCATCAGCCACACAAACGGTCGCCGCCGTGACTCGTCTATCAAAAAGATTCAGATAGAGGAATGGAAGTACTGCACCGACCACAACCTCTCCCAAACATCCCACCTGATTCGAGCAAAATAAACACTCCTCGCAAATGCCATCCGCAACCACTGGCCAGGTACCGAGGTCGACATACTCCCCATCGTCATGAGCCGCACGGGTACACCGCACTCATCCACCATCGCAAGTCTCACCTCCTTAACTTACCACCCGCATTGACCCCCTGACAAAATCATCTCCGAAGCACAACATGAGATGAGTAGAAACATGCTCGCATCGGGCTAGAAACGCCGAACAAACCCGGAAACACGTAGTTTAAGAATCTTGGATGCCATGGTATAGCTCAAGGCACCCACACCCGCCGGGAGCCGGTCGTTGCCATGCGAGATTTGCATTGATGTGGTGAAAATTGTGGGAAACTATTCAAACTAGACGCCAACCCCCAACGGAAGTTGTTATACCCTCAAATAATTTTGATATGTAAATGTTTTTTGCATACAAGCATGAAATATAAGTTGTCGCTAGTCTCCACGATGCGTTGCTACTCAAACTCATGCGAAGGCGTTGATCAACCTTGTTGGTCATCATGCGCTTGCCGAGTAAAGCTAGGGATCGATTATATCATCCGGACTTTACTACCGTATTTCGTGGTGTATTCGGGGACCGCGAATTCGAAATCTGCTCCCCGAAATCACAGCGAAATGCGCTTGTAAAATAGCCACGATACCATCGATTCCTAGCCTTATTGCCGAGACGGGCCTATCTGACCTCTACTCTTGTGCGACTATGGTCGTGCCGGAGCTTCGGGGGGGAGGGGGGGGGGGGGGGGGGGGGGGGGGGGGGGGGGGGGGGGGGGGGGGGGGGGGGTGAAAAACCCTCGCTCACGTTGCCGGCGGTACCGTCTCTATCCACGCGCACCCTCGTCCGAGATAACTGATGCTCCTCCCGTTGCAACTCGTCTCCCAACGTACGCTTCCTTTCCTCTTCGGGGGCTAGGAAGAAAAGAAAGTTAAGAGCTTCATACGGCGTGCGGGTGGAGCACATGCCGCCGCGCTAGATACTCTCATGTCTCCGGTCCGTCTCCGCATGTATTTCAACACCTCTCGGATCGCGTTATTGAATCCATCCGTACCCTCTCGAAAGGTTTACGCTACCAAAGG
The DNA here is from genome assembly GCA_026401115.1 of Tetraselmis chui. Lineage (NCBI taxonomy): Eukaryota > Viridiplantae > Chlorophyta > Chlorodendrophyceae > Chlorodendrales > Chlorodendraceae > Tetraselmis > Tetraselmis chui. The sequence continues at coordinate 44,321 of JAPMLY010000755.1, forward strand.
GGCGCATTTTTGAGCAGTGTGCCGTCGCGATAACCCTTAGCACACTGCATAAGGCAATTTTGTCAACGACTGGGTACCGGCTACGGGAGGGGCTTGTCGAACACATGGATCGAAGCGCCATCCGCAAACGATGTCGGGTGCGGAAATGTTTTCCCGGAAACTCTCCTTGCCAAGTTTTCCGACAGCGGTCGATCATGTGGACCTTCGCCGCTAGGCCGTGCTGCTCCTTCGGCTGCGACCCTCCTTTAACCTTCTTCGCGTCGTGCTCCGCCCCCATGGGAGGCTCGACACCCAAAGGGTTTGGGGTTTAGGTCGTTGTCCAGCGAGCGCCCTTCCATGGCGTTGTTGCTGCCCGGCTGTCCATCGCTAGCTCCAACGCCCGCCTTCCTCCGCAAATCCGCCCGCACCTTCCTCGCCGCTAAACAACTAATAAGATACATGTCCTGCTCCATGAGCATGAGAGTATTCAAGGAGTTTCCAGCCTTGAAGGTTAATATCGGACTGCCCGAGCGAAAGATTTTGGAGTAGTTGTTCACATGATATCATTAAAAGCCTTTCTCACCGAGGGCTTCCCGATACCTGTTGATCGCGCGGAGCGCCGCTGGTGGATTCACCCCGCCTAGCCCCCAACAACGCCATGCATGGCACGGCTAAAGGGCTACCAACACCCACCACGAGGAGGTGGGGGTGAGTGCCGACGGGCATGCGAGCGCACCCCCTCCGGGGCCGCCGCCGCTGCGCCGCCGACGGGCGCCAATTCATCCGGAATTCTTCAATTCAACATGTTCATTTTTTAACACATTTGGAAAAGTAAAGCTCAATGGCGTGGCTGAGATTAGCATAGCTTGTGATCAATAATTGCTTTTCGTGCTTCATGACCAATAGGAACAAACACCCGATACTTCAAATCCTCCATGAAGACATCGTTATGGTTATGCTTCATGTATTTTATGATGATACGGGTCGAATATAGTAAGCTGTCGGCTTCACGCACAAATGACGTTGGACCAAGAAGCCTTCGCCATGCACTTTGTACTCCTTGGCGAAGTACTTCCATAGTTCCATGTCGATGAGGTTCGTTGTTGCTCATGCTCTCCCTTCAGAGGCGCAGCATAAATCTCGAGTCGGCGCTTGCCTCGTCCTTCGATTCATCATCATCATGGTCATTATCTTTATTTGTCGGCGCCTCTCGTAGCCGAGTCTTTTGTTGTCGGCGGAGTTGCCCGCCTTGACCAAACTTCTGCACAGCTTGTAATAATTCAAATCAAAACGCATTTCTCAATAGTGAGCAAGGATGAGATATAACAAGTTAACATCTAAATGAAGTTTTGGTTTTGCTAAATGGAAATGCACATGCTAGCCTCGACTCGGTGAGATCGGGCAAGAAATAAACAAAGAAAGCGGTTCGGACGAAATTGAAATTGAAATTGAAATTGAAATTGAAATTGTTTACAACATGTACCGTATGCGCCGGTTTTTCACCAAAAGCCGGATGCGTCGGCTGCTGTCTCTGGGCCCTCCCAACTATGCCATACAGGGAACTTACTAGTCAGGGCTAGACCGTTAACCACCTAATCCAACCTCTCCAAGTGGTTCGGACGATCAGTTGAAATTGTATACAACAAGTACCGGTAAAATCGGTTCTTTCCTCAAACCGTACCCAAAACTTCCATCTAGGTCTTGGGAACATCTTGATACGCCGGGGGTCTCGTTCCTAACCCATCCATGTCCATTGGTAGTATGAAAATGAAAATGATTTACAACATGCACCGCTATCGCGCTGAGCGGCTGGTGTCTAAGAGCCTTTTTGCATATGTCATCTAGGACTTATAGTACAAAATTTAGGCCGGCATCCCTAATCCTAGATACTCCTAAGGACTAAGTCAGTAAAACCCTAATCACATTCCGGAAGGACCGGAGGATGAAATACACTGCATTGCATACTACTCAACGTTACTGTCCCGTTGTGAAATCCAAAATCAAGCACAATATTTTGCTCGGAATGCTAACACATCTCGCAAAATCAAAAGCCATGTTGAGTCCCTTGGAACTCACCTCGCCGACAACCTCGCCACATCGACGACACATGTTGACATGTCCCTTCCCTCACACATGTCACCGGTATGTATCCACATTGAGAAAATTTACTATGGCCCTACACAATCCTCAAGTCGCCTGGCGGCTCCCCCACCCACCGCATTCACTCTAACATTAGAAGATACCTTTACCCAGAGCAAACGCATACCGCTAAACCCCTAGCCCGGACGAGCACCAAACCCGTATACACACTACACATCGCTCAACTCGACCACACCCTCTTTATCGCCCATAACGAAGCACCACCGCAGTATTACCCAAAAATAATTCACACATAAGCAAGAATTTGTATAAGAGCTTTACAACACCCGCCACTTCTTTCGGTCCCCGTCGCAGCAACGGCCCCTTTGTGGTAAGTTTCTCAACAACAGTCATATGAATGGTCGGTAATCGCCCAACCATTTATGGCCTTTGCCATGACCGCAACAATAGCCAGTTACAATTACTTATATCGCTTCTCGAAACATATCGGATCAAATAGTATGAGAGATAGTTTGATAAGACTTCGGCAACAAGCCGATAAAGCAATTCACACCTCCTTCTCATACTAACTGACTCCCCGAAATGGTAGCCGCCATCCATGCCCAAGACAGTGTATCGCGGATGGCGGATACGGTCGAAGACCTACACTCCTCCGCCCTTGATACCCCTACCATCACACCCCTCCACATCCTTCCTCCGGAACTCCTTCCTCCCGCACACAATCCAGACTTCTTCCGTCTCATCGAACCCACACATATACACCGTTACTCCCACAAGAAGGCGCAAAACTAACTTCAATTTCTTCTATTAAAATTGCTGGATAAAAATATCGCAAAGACTCCAATCTTTCCCAGCAAGTCGCGCGGAGCATCAGCACGAAAGACACTCGCCTTGCAAGTGCACTCGAACTCCAATGGCCTCGGATCCTAGTCCATGTTCTTTCCAGCATCATCGTGAGTCGCACAAGCTCCCAGCACGCTACAACTACTGAGAGCATCATTACCCTCCTCACACTCCGCACGGACCCGCTAGACAACACGGAATGACCCGCCATGCCCGCAGTTATTACTACTGTTGTAAAATCTACGTCCACTCCGTCCAAGGGCTACACCACCTCCTCGGAGTCTACCGAGTCGCAGGCATACATGTCCTCCGTCAAACGCATACACAATCCCAAGAGACGGCGCATCGGCCGAATTTCCCACTAGCATGGTCACTCTTTTGGGGAAGGGGGGGGGGGGGGTAAGCACCCCACACATATGGAGCAACATGATTCGGGGCGCTTGCCTAATCCTAGACTAACAACTACCATGTACCTAGCCGGAGGGATGCTTTAGATAGCGGCCGTCAATTTTTGATATGTCGTAAATCATTTTGAATTTCAATTGTAACTCCTCTCTTGAGTCCCTCACTCGTGATACAGTCAATGTTACGTGCCATCTCTATGTGCACGCGCCGACATGCACCGCGAAGGGGCAACGGCCCCCTCCTCGATAGTGCTCATTTAATAGGTTATGGGCCCTCTTAGCCTTACGGTCACTCACACGTCTCTTCTACACACACGTCAAGTATCCATAGCGCCAACGACAACTATTGGACTAATAAAAATGCTAGCACCATTGCCGGAAACTGGCCACCGTCGCCGCCGTCACTATGGGACTAAAAATCCTACACCAACCGAGCGACCACCCGTCCGCCGTCGCTTGCAAGCGTCCATCACTACTATACAATACGTCGCGACCACCGAGACGACGCTTCTATGTAGGTAAGCACTCCAACACACGCATGGCGGTGATCAAGTGCTTGTCGCACGATTAACTTTTAACATCATGGCCGGTATCACGCCGCTGACGCCGCCGCCCATGTGGAAAACAACCCCGACCTCATCGAAGCGGCCACAATTCCGACGCCGCTCACCAAGGCCACTATATGAGCAGTAACGACCACCAAGACGTCGTTTTGACACACGACAACGGTCACCCCAAATAGGATGACCCCCCTTAGCAGCGGCCATATAGACGTCGATCTCACACATAGCAGCCATCACCCACACATCGGCGATTCCCTCAACAACAGTGGCCTAACATACGTCGCTCATTAGCACAACAACGCTCATCCACACTGCGGTGACCCTTATAAGAAGAGAGGCTAGCTCTACCCATCTCACCGCAACACTCGCGGTCTTCCACATGCCGAAGACCTTCCCACCAACACCGGGTAACCACAAGCCATAAACCACCTTGCAAACGAACAAATAGATAGATATGCCTCGAGCATGCATAAGTGTACGGTAAGTGATATGGAGGGGCTATTATAGGACTGTAGTACCTTATTATATATCGATATACGTATGCATACATCGGGGTGAACATTGACGTACGCACTATATGAATATACGTGCGCCTCAATGCGTGCATCCGTTACTTATCTTAATTCCCTCACTCGCGTTGTGACCATTGCTACGTGGCATCCCTCGCACGCGCCAACATGCACCGCGAGGGGGCACTAGCCCTCTCACGACAATGCTCTAATATAATAGCTCATGAAAGGCAATAAAATCGATGATGTCTTTTTCTTTTTTCATCGTTCCCCGCCCGCCCGGATATGGGGCTGGCAAGTTAACCATATCAATCGGGACCTTTATGGGTGGCGTTTTGCAAGCACTACGACTAATGAAAGTGAAAGGTTTAAATCCAAACATTTTTTTACAAGAAAAAGCAGTGGAACCCATCAATAATCCAAAGGGAAAGTTAAGGAGGTAAAAGTGTGATCCTCAAGGTTAATTTAAGAACCCATTGAACGCGTCGGATATCATGCTGCTCCCCGTTAGTCGACGCTCGTGTGAGTGCTCAACGTACTATTTTACGAGAACCGTACCGTACTGATTGTGCTAACCCCACTATGAGGCCCAATCTCGGATGATATTAGCGCTTTCGATGATAATCACTATCTCGATGGCGCCCGCGGGCGGCGCACCGGTGGCGGCCCCGGAGGGGGGTGGGACGGCTAGCTACCACCACGGTGCCGGTTCTCGGCTAGCTATTGCACATGGTGGTATTGGTGGTGCTACAACTACAAGTGGAGCTACTGCTCTTGAATGACACAATGTTGTTGCTGCAATTATTGCCGCTCGTGGGCGTCGTCATATTGTTGTTGGTGGTGATGCTGCCGCCGCTACTGATGGTGCTGATGGTACTATTGCAACATGTGTTAATGCTGGTTGGCGGGCGCTTGCTGGTACTCGTAGGCAGAGGGCTACAACCGGTGGCCCGGCTATTGGTATTGCTATTGATGTTGGTGGGCTTCGAGCTCATGCTGTGGGTGTTGCTGCGGCAGCTGCTACAAGGGGAGCTACAACTGTTAGATGGCACCAGGTTGTTGTTGCTGCTGTTACAAATGCAGGTGGGCTTCGCCTTGCTGACGTTTGTGGTGTTGTTGCTGCTGGTGTTGCTGCTGCTGGCGGTGTTACTGTTGGTGGAGCCACTTATGTTAGATGGCACCAGGCCGCTGCTCTTGATGCCGATATTGGTGGGCTTGGCCTTGCCGTTGTTGATGCTCATGGTGTTGTTGATGGTACTACTGTTGCATGTGTTGATGCTAGTTGGCGGCCGGTTTTTCGTATTCGTAAGCATAGGGCTGCAACTAGTGGTACTACTACATGAAGCGGTGTTGCGGGGTCGGTTCTAGTGAGGGCCAACGACTGGTTGTTGCCCATGATGGTGGTGCCGTCGGTGTTGTAGCAACCGCAGGAGCTGGTTCGTGACCACCTATTGTTGATGGTCTTGATGGGCAAGGAGCTTGTCGTGTTGCTGCCGGGGACGCCTTGGCATATTTTGGTGGTGGTTGGCGCTCGTCCGTTGCTACCAGAGTCCATGAGCAGAGGGTTGCGGCGAGTGGTGCCGCAGTTGATGATGCTAATGTTGATGTTATTGCTGCTGCTCTGGGACTTGTGGCTGCCAAGGCTGGCTCGCGTCGAGCCGCTAGTGTTGGTTATGGTGCTTGTGGGCACAAACATGTGCATGGTGGTAGGGCCGTTGGTGGTGCTTATGCAACTGCTTGTGGTGGCCCCCGCCCGGCTGCTGCCGCATGGGCTCTTGGACAGAGAGCCCTAGCCGGTGATGGCGCTGCTAGTTGTGCTTTTGCAAGTGTTGGTCGGCGATTGGCCGTTGCTTCCACGGCCCGTGGGCAAAGGATTGACAACGGTGCCGGTTCTCCAGCTGCTTGTACACATAGGCAGAGTGTTTCTTTTGCCGGGCGGAGGGTTGCAGCTGGTTGGCGGCCAAATGGTGTTGCTTGAAGCCAGCGAGGTGCGGTTGTTGCTAGTGGTGCTCATGCCGGAGCTATTGGGTCGGAGCCGGGCCTAAGTGCATCGGGTGTTCTGTCCCCGTCGCGGGGGGAATGTTGCACTTGCGCCCCGTGCGGCATACAGTTTGCTGGCCGTAAATGGCGCTCTAATTTCGCTAGACACACGAACATGTTCATAAATGGCAATGGCCCCTCTACTTTTGCACACCGTCGCCAAGCTCGCCACCTCGCGACCTCCTCTCCGGCCTTGTTTTCTCTTTGTGCCTCGGGCGACCACCTTCTCTCTGTCACCCAAGCTCGCCCTCTTACCACTCCATGCCTACACTGTGTGGCCGCTACCGTTTCTCCAATGTCGTCTTATGACTATGATGGCTGCTCCCGTCCGCCGCTCACTTGACCATGCCCCCCTCCGAATAGATGTCACCCCTCCTCCCCCTGCCTGAGGTGGACTCCCCCCCCCCTTGGCTCCACTCCCTTCCGCATCCCGGGCCGAACCGGAGCTTACCCCCCACATTCCCCCCCCTCCATATGATGGACCCCCGTTACCTCATGGACAAGTTTTTATGCCTTCATTTGCTGCCACACTCCGCCGAGAGGCTGCTCTCCGATCCCCCCCTTGCGCTGCTGCTCCTGCCTCATGGTGCTCCGACAAAGACCATGTCGCTGATCTACTTGGGCTTTGAACTGTCATTGCGGCCCGGAGGGTTTGTGCGACAGCGAGAGAAGACCTACGTTCTGCCCTACAAGACACCCTTGAAGGACCTCCCTTCCCTCAACGGACTCCCGGGCCGCTGGAGCTGTTTTGGCAATTCACCTCTTTGGTGGCCTCCTCCTCCGACCGTTCCCGGGGGCGGTCGGTGCTCGCATCCGCTCCCTTGTCCAACGTCGAGTCCGTCTCTTGTTCTCTACGTCCACAAAGGACGGACTCACGGGCATTGACACCTTTCTACGTGATATTCGAGATGGAGGTGAGCTTGCACGTGCGTGTCCGGGGGCTGATGTGCCTAGACGCCCCGGCGGTCGGGGCCGGGGTGGGGGGGGGCTCTCGTCGTCGCCGGGCCCGGCCGACTCAACGGGACCATCACCACCCACTGACTCACCTCTCTGAAGTTGACCTCCGACGCCGTGCTGCCTTCTGTCGGGCTCGTGAGCTAGTGGAAGTTGGTCAGCTGCGACGGGCCCGTATGGCCCTGGACGGAGCCGACTTCAGAATGGTGGAGGACGCGGACGCGGCTTTGGCCGCTCTTCAGCGGTTGCATCCTCCGCCCGGTACTCCCCACCCATAATGTGATCTCCCCAACCCCTTGCCCCCCCCCGGCGCGCCCACCCCTCACGTACTTACATGACCGTGACAGCCTCAAGATATGGGAGGAGTCTATCCTCCTTGTCTTGACAAAAGCACCTCGCTTGTCAGCCCCCCACGTTGATGGCTGGCGATGGGAATATGTCCGTGACTTGAATGTTCCGGCATGGCGTAAGTGGGCTAACCGCTACCCGGCGGGAAACATTCCCGAGACTGCGGCGGAATTTTTGGCGAGTGCGACTGGGTGGGCTCTTCACAGGCAAATGGGTCGACCACGACGCCACTCGCCTTCGGGGTGAATCCGCTTGCTGCTGGCAGCGTTTTGTCGCGGTTATCTCATTGCCACGCCATTGCGCGGATAGCGATTGTTGCGGCCGACCACTTGGGCCATGTACAAAGATCGGTATTCACCAAGCTTGGTATCGAGCGAGCCATTCATACCATTCGCATTGGCCTACAAGCTATTCCTGATTGCAGCCTACAAAGCTTGGACATGGAGAACGCCTTCAACAACATTTCCCGCCGGAGTTTCCTTGCGGAGTTGTACAAGAACCCTGACTTGCATCCCGTTAACCCTTTGGTTGAGATGATATATTCACGGGACTCCACGGTGAGTTATTTCGACCCCAACGATGCTTCGCTCTTGCACGGCATGGTTGAGTCACGTACGGGTGTCCGAAAAGGAGATCCTCTTGGCCCGCTTTTGTTCAACCTGGCGATCACCATCCCCCTCCGGAATATTGGGTAACGGTGTAAGGATTCAGCGGCGATCCATGCCTTTTCTGACGACGGAAAGTATTTGATCAAAACACCTTTCGTCCCGAGTGTGATTGCGGTGGCTACGGAGGAATTGGGGATAGTCTGCTCGAATGTTCAACCAATCAAATCTTCGTGCATGGTACCTCCGGATACGGCCCCTGAACTTGTCGAGGTTATACGGCGATGGTCCCCGTTGTCACGGGTACTAGTAACCTTGGAGCCCCTTTGGCGATGGACTTCTCGATGGCAGATGGCCCTTCATCATATAATAACAAGAACTATGCTTATTCTTGGCTGCAAGACATCGTTGAGGCTCATCAGCTATTATTGGACAAGATCGTTTGCTTTGCTATGTCGGACTTCGGAGGGGTACACGCCGATTTTCGCTTGATGGTCACGTGTGCGGTACGCCGCTATGGGTTCTTGCTCCGCACCCTCCCCCCATATATCTGCCGACCGTACCTTGCTGTTGCAAATAGGGCCGTTCGTTTTGTTTACCGAATCTTGGGCGTTTCTCCGGACGCAAAAACACTCGATTAACTAAATTGTTTCTTAACGACAGCTTTCCCTCCATGTGGAGTTTGGGGGGCTTAATGTACCGTCCCTCGAGCTCGACGCCGAACCTGCTCACTATGCTTCATTCACTGCGACCCTCGCCAACCTGATTACTGATTACGAGTCCGAGTCGCTAGGTCCTTTGTACGGTCTCATCCGACATGAACTACTAAGTGTTGCCTTTTCTACTTTACCGTGGTCGGTCCAATTGCGCAATTCGTATGATTCGATCTCCACTATGGGCGGGTTTCGGAATCGGATCTCGTGGTCTTGACTAACACACAAAACCAAAACCTTTCCGATTATGCTAAGCCCGATGTCGAGTTGGTGGTATCTCCGGTCAACAATGCGGTGGCACTCGCTACCCAACTTACTTGCCTACAACTTCCGACTCCCGATGCTCTCACTCGCTTGGGAGATGCTAGGGGCCACATTCAACGGGGTATTTCGCGCATTCTACGTGCCCGGGCCTACCTTGACCTCTTGGCGTTTTGTAGACCTTCCCCACCGGACTATATGAGCGTGATTTCGGGTACGGGTCGCGGGGCTTCGGCTCACTTTCTCGCTTCATATGAGTCCAGTTTCAAGGTGCCATCCGATTGCTATACGATCGCAGCCCACCGGGTGCTTGGCTTGACTGCGGAGCGCGCCTTTCCTGGTCGAAAGTACCCTCGGTGCAATGAAGCTCCTTCAGATATTAGCGAGTATGGATCTTCTTCGACGGTATTGGGCATCTCTATGTGGGGTGAGCGCTCAACAACCGCTATGCTCATGGACCATATCCCCCGGTGCCCGCGCTCTTGGTATATCTTTCAACTCCACGACCGTATTGTCCACGTGCCTGAAGAGCTCATGCTTGAAGCGGGGCTACTAAGGGCCAAGACTTGCGGTTGGAGGTCCGCCGCATTCGGTCGGGAGCTTCTCGAGATCGCCCTAGGGATGTGGTTTGGTCATACTTCATGGCTCCGCAACGTCATCTTGTTGTTGATGTGACGGTTACAAGTGCTCGCACGAACACCAATGTTCCTCGTATAGGTGCTCGTCTTCCACTAATTAGCAGCCTTGCATTGGGAGCTCAGCAAGGCAAACTTGATGCGGACCTCCGCACTTCTGCTTTGCTTTGCACGCCTTCGGTTCAATCGATCCATGACGACTACTATCCCTTTGCTTTGGAGGATGGGGGCCGGTTGGCGCCGATGGCGGCTGAGTTGGTTGATCGCTTGGCTACTTTGGTGGTTGTTCGTCGCTTCCTTTGCATGGGTGCTGCTGACTCTCGCTCCTTGCGCTTTGACTTTTATGTCCGTATGCAACATTTTGTTCGTCGGTCTACTTATCTTCCTTTTCGGCGCTTTTTTGGGGATGTGCGACGTGAATTCATGCAACGTTTTAATGCTGCTCTTCATGGCACTCTGGGTTCCTATCTCCACGACGCTTTTCAGGAGGGCAGTGCTGACGCTGTGGCATGCCTACTTGTTCCCCGGGCTTAGGTTTTTTCCTCTCTTCTTTTTGCCTAGTGGCCTCCACTGATTTTTCTTTTAAGAAATTGAATAACATTAAAAGTAATAAATGTTCGTGTGTACCATTTAGACGGTATCACTACTGCCAGTGCGTGGCGAGGCTGGGATTTGTGGTTCACGGTCTATAATGCCTAAAAATGATAAGATAGCGTAGCTGGGAGGGCCCATACACATCAGCCGGTTTCACCCAGTATTTATTGTAAACAATTTCATTTTCAGGTACATGTACCTGTAACTAGACTATCACTATATTACAAATCGCTTGGCACTGCTTGTCACACAGCAAATAAAGCACTGGCATCATGCCTTATGATCATGTTAGATTCCTTTCGGTCGTCCTTTTTTTGCTTGGTGGCGTACCTTACCTTGATTTTCCTTGTAAAACATTTTAATCGTCACACAGCAAAGCAGCAAGCCGCAGCAAAATGTAGAACAGCAGAGCCTTGCAGGATTTGCTACGGGCGGTAACTGTAAGGCCTGCCACGGTGGCACCAATATGGCGCTATTTGCGGTCATCGGGAGTCGCGAGACCGCGCAATATTTCATTTTAGTATTAGAGAATTGGAAATTCAACGGACATACCCTTATCACTTCCCTGATACTCACTCCGACCTCTGGAAGTCCAGGCCACCAAAATCTGATCTATAAAATTACTCGCAAGGCCTCCTGCCTCTGGAGGGGTCGAACTCTCCCGACGTAGCTCATACTGCTTCTTCCGGCTTGCATTTTCTGGTCGCTCGAGGGCTGTGGCCAGGCACTTCTCCCGCTCTGTGTGCTGCCCCTGAGCTTCAAGATGCGTCTTCTTAGCTGGTACTCGAAGCATTCCCACGACCGCCCGTGGGTGGTACGCACCCGCTCGCTGCCTTCCGCTTACGCACCCTGTACATACCGCCCGAACGGAAACTTGCACATCGCTGCAAGAACCTACGCCGCGGGTCCTTTTGGGAACTAAGTTCCATCCGCGAAGCCCCCCCCCTCTCCCAGATCTCCACTTTGTTTTCTCCACGCGCTCCTCACTTCTTGCAGCTGCGTGATGTGGTTCTAGCCGCCTCGGGGATCGGGTGTGTTGCGGTTTTAAGACCTATTGAGGTAGTACTGTTCGCGTTTTATTATACGATGTACGTTTATTTATTGTACAGGTAGAACCCCTCGTCGAAATGTTGAGAAAGGACCCTCTTAACCAACTTCTCCACCACTGCTTTCCTCTAGCGACTGTCAAAATTAGCAGATGGAGTGATCAATTTTCCAACGTCCAGTCTAGGCGTTAGTGTCTGGTGGTTGTGAGGCAGCCGTGTCTTCGCCTACGCTTGGTCACGACATTTCAAATGTACCCGTACCCGCGGGGTCGCGACTCTGTATGGGGTGTACGTGAGCATGTTTCTGATCCCGCCGGTGCCGTTGCAGGTATTGGGCATCCACTTTCTCTGGATCGTCGTTGCCTGCTCCATCGTTATGATGACCGGGCAGATAGCACTGTCAACCACGAGCGGCGAGGAGTGGCTTCTGATCGAAGAGGAGCAGGTGAGCCGTTACGACGCTCTGAACGAGGCGTGGGATAAGGTCCCTGATGCCTCTGTGGGCGATACGGAACTCCCGCGTACTGAAGTACATGACAAGGGCACAACCACCTTCGTTTACATCGCGGAACAAAGCGGCAATATGTTGACACCGGAGGGACTTGCCGTCATGAAACAGGTACGCTAGCGCTCATCGTCTACTGCTGACAAGTACTGCTGTCGCGCTTCTCTAGGCGGATATCGGAAGCGGCCCACCGTTTGTTCCGGGTATGCCACAAGTGCGGGGTTAGCACTCTAACCCAAACTACTGCTGCTGCTCTGGTACAGGTCGAAGAGAAGTATCTAACAAACAAGTTGTATCCCGACTTTTGCCTGCTGGAGTACGTGGATGGTGTCAGTAAGGGCTGCAGCTTACCTCTGCTGAGCCTTTTCTATCCCGGCGTCATTGTGGACTATGAATGGAACGGCAACGCGCCCGGCTATCCCGACATCTCCGACCTCACGCAGGCCGAGATCAACGCAAAGCTCGAGAGCATCGTCTCCGACGACGACCTTTTTTTAAGGTACAGCTTTTTTTTCGACGCGTCCTTTGGCAAGCCCTGCTCCGAGCTGGAATCCCCTCCCGAGGGTTGCAATGGCTTCAACATACAGAGCCGCATGACACGCAGCAGGCTGGAGGTCGTGGGCTTCCCTCTGGACAACTTTGTCAACAGAGACGGAGAGTGGGTTCCCTCGCGTTATAAATCACTGCCCTGCATGTCCACTGCTCGTCCGCGTGCTGCTTGGCGTTGATAGCATGCAAGGCAGCTGTGCACAGTATGTTTAGCACCTGGCAGTTGGAGTCACTGCGGCGTGGGGTGCATGGCGCTGTTGCAGTATTATTATTGACGCTTGCGGCTGTGGTGTGTGTGTGTGTGTGTGTGTGTTGTTAGTGAGGAGGATATTGAGGAAGAAATGGAAGCGGAGGTGGAAGTGCTGATGGAGGATGTGGACGAGGAGCTCTTTGAACTGCTGGGCATGAAAGCCACGCTGATCAGCACAGAACTTGTGGACAAAGGCACCCTGGACGGCGTGCACGTCCTTTGGAACAACCCCTACCTCAGCAACCGTGACTTCACCGCCACCGTTAACACCGACCTCATGTGGGCGGCCGCCTCCCTCATGGCTGTCGCCACCTACATCGCCATCCACACCCGCTCCCTCATGTTCGCCTTGCTCGGCATGCTGCAAGTAATCTTCAGCTTCGTGCTCGCCATCTTTGTCTGCAAGCTTATCTTCCAGGTGCTTCCCATTCGAATATGTGCACCTGTTTTGAAACTGAGACACCTTTTTTCGGAAACAGCGTGTTCCTTTTTCTCGTTACATGGGATCATGGATGGTGTTAGCTGTTTCTGACTGTTCTGTATGACTTGTCGTGAATCCACGTCCCGCAGGTCAGCTACATGGACATGATGATTGTGCTCATTATCTTTGTGACGCTTGGTATTGGCGCGGACGACGTATTCGTCTTTGTCGACGCCTTCAAACAAAGCGAAGCTGTGCCCTCCGCGTGCGGCACCCTTCTCACCCGCATCGACTACACGCTGCACCGCTCGAGCAAGGTGCGAAACTCTACCGCTAACAATGATAACACTCACAACATCAATTCCCGTATCGCTCGCCGTTGTTTTTTCGAAAGGTTAAAACCCTCAACCTGAACCCTGACCTTTCTGCACAGGCAATCTTCATCACCAGCCTCACTACTATGGTCGCATTCCTGATGACCTCCGTCTCCGACCTCATCAATATCCAGGCCTTCGGGATCTTCGCCGGCATGAATATTTTGTTCCTGTTCACCCTGACGATTCTGTTTATGCCGCCCGCCGTGGTGATCTGGGAGCGCCGCTTCTCGTGGCTGCCCTGCTGCGTGTGCCACCCTGGCTGCATGTGCTGCTCGGATGAAGCGCGGACGAAAGTGATTTCTGAACGAGAGCGCCGCGAGGGCGATATGGCGACACGGAGCCAGCGGCACGAGCTAATCACCCCGCCCAAGGTCGATAAAATGGACATGGAGTCGCAGGCGGAGGCGTCCAATATCGGCGCGCTGCACAACCCGCCTCGCTCGCTGTCGTCCTTCAACGACCGTGCTCGCGCCGAGAGTCAAGGCCTGCGCGGCATGGAGCGATTTTTCAATGACCCCTACATGCGGTTCTTGGCAAGGGCAAAATACGGGATCGTAATCGTTTTCCTGACGGTCGCAGCACTCGGCGGCTGGTACGCGAGCCAGCTGGCGCCTCCCAAGGATACGGAGGCCTTTATGCCGAAGCGTCACATGTCCACCAAGTTGAGCGACTTGTTCAGTCCGAATGCCAACTTCTGGCTGGGAAGTAACTCGGAGGAAACCGCGACGGTGCGACTGGTATGGGGCATTCGCGGAATGGACACCTCAGGCCGTGGGCACTGGGACCCCACTGACCGCGGCGAGATTGTTTGGGACGAGGAGTGGGACCCCACTAGCCGCGACGCACAGGAGTTCCTTCTTAGAGTATGCGAACACGTGCGTTCTAAGAAATGCAGCGATGGCACCACGGGCTGCGACGTGAGCAAATTGCCGGGTGATGATGCTAGGTGGCTGGTGCGACGAACGCTTGAGTACCCTGGGGGTGATGAGACAGACTGCTGGATAGAGGAGATGCAAGCTTGGCTGAACAACACCCAAGACGGGCTGTCCATGCCCATGGACCCCACTGACTTCAAGACCCAACTGCGTGCCTACTACGATGCAAATTTAGATAGATTTAGAAAGATGATCGGGTATGTCGAGGGCGAGGGTGGCACGCTGGAACTCAAGTACCTCTCACTCCCCTTCACGACCACCTTTCAGCCGCCTCGCTCTGAGGGTATCACCGGTGGGGTTATGGACGACTGGGAGGACATGACGAAGAGCTTGGTGGAGACCGCGCCGGAGGGGATGCGGGACGGGTTCATGGTTGGCGGGTATTCTTTCGTTTGGGTCTTTACTCAGCGCAGCCTCGTCTACAACGCCGTGACCGGTCTGGGTTACGTCTTCGCCATCGCTTTCGTCGTTATCAACCTCGCCACCCTGAACCTACTCGTCTCAGTCGTCACGACTGCCACGATTGCGGGTATCGTTGTCACCGTGCTGGGCGTCGGAGCAAAGGGTATCTCTGACTGGGATTTTGGCACCGCCGAGAGTCTCGCCACCGTCATCCTCATTGGCTTCTCCATGGATTACTGCCTCCACATTGCGGGCGCGTACATTGAGTCGGAGTCGCATGACCGGGTGGAACGCACGCGTGACGCGCTGACACACCTTGGCGTCTCTGTCGTCGCCGGCGCCATCACCACCATCCTCTCCGGCCTCTTTCTCTGGGGCACCGTCATGGTATTTTTCCAAAAGTTTGCCTTCCTCATCACATTTACCGTGGCCGTGTCGTTTCTGTGGTCCGTCATGTTTTTGCCGGCCATTATGATGATTCTCGGCCCAGAAGGGGACTCGTTCGGCTGGGTGAGTATGGTACGCTTCTGCACCCGTTCGCGCAGCGAGAAGGTGGCGCCGGCAACTGTGGACAACAGCTAGACCCATTTCGTGGATACCCACACGAATTAGATACTACGGGTAGTATGAAAGTACCTTCGCGTCTTGAGCTGCCTCCCTTTATACCCTATTCGTCCTCTTTTCGTGGTTCTGCCGAGACGGCAGCGCCAGCTTAGCCGAAGCTGTGCGTGGAAGTCATTCTCATATGATGAGACATTCTTGCTGCGCCCAATTATAGACTTTACTGATGAACTTTAGGTATCCTTCACGACGTGTTCTGCTCTCGTGTTGGATATCGATTGTAAATAGATGAAATTTTCTTTCAACTTTGCGGCCGGCCATCGGATAATGTACAAATATCGGTTTTCATTGAAGGTGGTATCGCGAGCGAGCCATACATACCACTCGTATATATAGGCTTGCAAACTTATTATTGCGGCCTACTAAGTTTGGGCATGGAAAACGCCTTCCAACACCATTTCCCGCCGGAGTTTCCTTGCGGAGTTGCACAATATTCCTGACTTGCATCCTATTATCCCGTTGGTTGAGATGATATATTAACGGGACTCCACTGTGTCACATTTCGACCCTAACGATGCTCCACTCTTGTTCGGCACGGTTCAGTTTCGCTCGGGTGTTAGACAAGGAGATCCTCTTGGCCCGCTTTTGTTCAACTCGGCGATAAGCACCCCCCTTCGGAATATCGGGGAACGGTGCAAGGATTAATCATTCGGCGATCCAATCCTTTTGTGACGATGGATAGTATTTGATTGAAACGCCTTTTGTCCCGACTATCATTGCGGTGGCTACGGAGGAATTGAGGAAATTTAGCTCAAGGGTTGAACCAATCAAATCTTCGTGCATGGTACCCCCAGAATCGGCCCCTTAGCTTGTTGAGGTGATACGGGCGAAGGTCCCCGTCGTTACGGGTACTAGTACCCTAGGAGGCCCTTTGGTGATGGACTTCTCCATATGACGGATGGCCCTCCGGCATCTCACAGTGAGAATTATATCCATTCTTGGCTGCAGACACCGTGGAGGCTCATCAACTATTATTGGACAAGATCGTTTGCTTTGCTACGTCGGATTTCGCAATAGCGTATGCGGCTTTTCGCTTGATGATCACTTGTGTGGTACGCCGCTATGGGTTCTTGCTGCGCACCCTTCTTCCCTTGATATATACCGACCGTACCTTGCTACTTTAAATAGGGCCGTTCGTACTGCAGTTTTCCGAGACTTGGGCGTCTCTCGTGAGGTACAAACTACGCTCGATGAAATAAATTGTGTTGACCGCCAGCTTTCACTGCCCGCGGAGTTTGGGGGGCTTAATGTACCGTCCCTCGAGCTCGACGTTGAGCATGCTCACTATGCTTCATTCACTGCGACCCTCGCCAACATGATTATTGATTAGAAATCCGAGTTGCTAGGTCCTATGTACGCTCTTATCCAGGAGGAACTACGGCATGTTGCTACTTCTACTACTTTACCGTGGGCGGTCCAATTGATTGCGGAGTTCGTATGATACGATCTCCACTATGGGCGGGGTTTCGGAATCGGATCTCGTGGTGCTGACTAACGCAGTAAATCAAGAGCATTCCGATTATATTGGGCTCAATGTCGAGTTGGTAGTACGTCCGGATAACAATGCGGTGGCGCCCGCTACACAGTTGACTTGCCTACAACTTCCGACTCCCGATGCTCTCACTCACTCGGGAGATCATGCCCCGTTATTATACTCAACGGGGCATTTCGTGCATTCTTCGTGCACGGGCCTACCTTGAGATCTTGGCGCTTTGCGGACCTTCTCCACCGGATTATATGAGGGTGATTTCGAGTACGGGTCGCGGGGCTTTGGCTATCGTTTTCGTTTCACATGAGTCCAATTTTAAGGCGCCATCCGATTGTTGTACGATGGCAGCGCACAAAGTGATGAGCCTCACTCCGGAGCGTGCCTCTCATGTTCGAAAGTGCCCACAATGCAAGGAGGCTCCCTCATAGTCTCGTGGGTCTAGATCTTCGTCGACGGTATCACGCACCTCTATGTCGGGTGAGCGCTTCACATATATATGCTATGCTTATTTGGACCACATCCCATGTGCCCGTGCTCATGGTACGTCGTTCAACTCCACGATCGGATTGTCCGCGTGCTTGATGAGTTCATGCTTGAAGCGGAGGCTACTAAGGGGCGTGACTCGCGGTTAGAGGTCCGCCGTATTTGGTCGGGAGCTTCTCGAGATTCACCTAGGGATGTGGTTTGGTTAGACTTCAAGGCTCCACACCGTCACCTTGCTGTTGATGTCACAGTCACAAGTGCTCGCTAGAACACCAATGTTCCACGTATAGGATGTTTCGGAATGTTTCGGAATGTTTCTCGTTTCCCACTCTCAGACAGTCTTGCAATGGGAGCTCGGCATGGCAAACTCGATGCGGACCTCCGCACTTTTGCTTTGCTTGGCACGCCTTCGGTTCAGTCGGTCCATGAGTACTATCCCTTTGCTTTGGAGGATGGGGGCCGGTTGGCGGCTGAGTTGGTTGACCGCCTCGCGTTATTTTGGTGATAGCTCGTCGCTTCCCAGGCATGGGCGATGCGGACTTTTGTTCATTGCGTTGTGATAGTTATGTCCGTATGCAACATTTCGTTCGTCGATCTATTTATGTTCCTTTTCGGCGTTTTTTGAGGGATGTGCGGCGAGAGTTCATGCAACGTCTTTGTGCTGCATGGTACTTTGGGTTCCTATATTTGCAACGCTTTGCATGAGGGCAATGCTAATGTTGTGGCATGCCTACTTGTTTCTCGGGCTTGGGTTTTTTCCTCCTTTCTTCTTTTTGCTTGGTGGTCTCCACTCTCCATTGCCTTGTCTTGTAAGAGGTTTTCAATAGCGCCTATTTGGGATCTCAAATCGTCGTATTGTCTTAAATCGTTGTAGCGTGAATTGCCGTACGATGATACTCGTACTCGCGATAATTTGATCCGACGACAAAGCCGCAATTGTAACGGTCAAAAGTACGGGATACCAAATTGCTGTCTCAATTAGAGATGCTAGTATAGGTTGCGGAAAGGGGGAAGCGGGACACAAATGGGGCTCGCACCATGGCTACGATCCGACACTTTAGGGTTCGCGGTCTAGCCACGATTTTGGGGCATAGCCTATTTCGGGCGCCCCGGACTTGAGATTTTTAAAAACACTTTGGATGATAAGAACTCACGAAATCGGCAACGCAACATGCGATTCTTGTGATCCCGGCTTGTTGTTTGCATACATCATGGGAGAATATGCATGCGATGACATGTGCCGTTGCGATGCATGCCATGGGTGAGATTGCGGCCAATACAACAAAACTTGGGAGGCTTAAGAACCTCTTACTTTGTTCCATGGTGTCCGATCGAGACAAACTAAGCTGCAAATGGAAGCCTTACCCCAATAATTACACATAGGGTTCCGACTCGCATTCCATTGGCCGGCCAATTCTTGCGTGAGATCCACCGTCCGACGTCATCCATACCCTCGTACGAGCGACTTAAGCCTTCAGGGTTTCAAAATTCGCCACATTCTCGCGCCGGGCTAGAAAGTGGCACCCGCACAATCGCTTCACCATTATTACGCCGAACAAAAAGCGCTCTAGTTATCTTCTATTCACGGCGTTGCCCATTTTTTGCCCCAAGTTGGCATGCCGTTTGCCGTACGTGTATGCCAAGTCACAGCCCGCGGTTGCCTGGGTACGTTATGACCTTCCCCCATCTTTCACGTCCGGCGATGCGCAGGCTTCAAAGGCTAGGAGCCCGGGCTCTAGGGTGCTTACACCACAGGCCAGCCGCTCCTCCTGTCCAATGAGTCCCCCGCTAGTGATAATGGGCTGTATTTTCGGGCACGTGGAGGACAAGAAAACCAGGTACGCACAACAACATGCCGTGTTTGTGTTGCCGCTCTCTTGGCGGCCGGGCGCAACACAGTCGGGCGGATACTTACAATTGCGCAGGCACGCTGACCGAGTGTTGAGTACTTTCCCGGCTTCCCGCGACAAGAAAATATACAGAGCTACACATACAGGCTTGTGTAACGGGGACATTTACGAATTTCGGGCCGCCAAAAATAGGCCGCAAATCCAACATGTGTGCCCTTGATAACTTTGGCCGACGTGGCGATAGTCGTGTCCAAGTCATTGGAGCACGCGCCGTAGTGTGCTGCTCGTGCACCTCATAATTCTATGCCCCACTTGAGTTCGATGGCCAATGCGATAGATCGGCGGGTAATAAGGTGCGTGTTCGTAGTATTAATGAACTTAGTGAGAAGAATGCACACTCGTTTCATTCAATCCCTTCTACACCCAATTCCCACAATACCATGATTGTAGTCCTGCATCCTAATCTCTACACCCGCCGATTCAGCCACTTCAGTCCCACCACATCGCACTCTCTGCCACACATTTTCGCATCTTTAAGACACCAACAGTGACCGTGTTCCTAGTTCCTTTACTTTCTTCCGTTCGTGTCCACTTTTCCATGCTTGTAATCAAATGACGTCCGGACAGCACCCCTCCCACTGATATACATTTTCTCATCCTTTCCATTTCAATTGTCTAGATAAATTTAATCCATCATGCCGGACAGCCTCCCCTCCCCACCAACACATACACACACATCTGATCTGTCTTACACCCTCTTGCATTTATTCAGTTTTACTTCCCAGCCGGATGCTCGGCGGGTTGTCTAAAAACTGCGAGTTCCACGTCTATCTTTACACCAGTAGAACTTGGCTACGCGTGTTTTTCCAACCGAGGTGGGCTTGAGAGTTAATGGCATCGAATTGAAATAATTCACGGCGTGTTTGTCTACTAAATAGCTATATTACAAAGTTCACCCCACGGGAGAATCAATCCTAGAGTGTACGGTGTATTTTGAGCAAGCTCGCGTGCTTGTGTGTAGTTTTGAAGCAGAGGACAAAAGGCAGCCCAGCGCTGCCGCTCTCAACCCTCCATCTGGGCTGCAGCAACAAGTAGCCCCAAAGGAATGCACATCATGAGTGCGTTGCTCAACGCGCTGGGTCCCTCTTCTCCCGCGGCTGACGCCAACGGGCTCGGCTGGCACTCCTCGCACATGTCAAGCCCTACTTCATCCCCCTAAACAGTACACAGTCCTCTTTTCAGCCAATACAGCGCGCAGGCATTCCGAAAGAATGATATCTCTCTCTCTCTCTCTCTCTCTCTCTCTCTCTCTCTCTCTCTCTCTCTCTTCGTGTGTGGGCGGCGTATGCTTGTTGAAGGCATTGGGGAGAAAAAGGGGGGGATGCACGCAATCCCACCTGCATCTCCTTGCAGATTATATTCCTCATAAGTGGACGGAGGGTGAGATCCAGCACCCCGTGCACGCCCTCATCGATAGGGTGTACGATAAAAGGGATGGCAGCAAGCCCCAGCATTGTTGGTACTGCCTTATCTGTGACCGCCACAAATGCAGCACTGGCACATCACACACAATTGTTGTCAAGAAAGAGAACCGACCGGCATCATCGTTACATCAATTATGTTTGTGTGTGTCGGGGGGGGGGGGGGGGGGGGGGGGGGGGCGTACGTGGCCATATGGAACACAGAAGCCAGTTCCCTAGCCTACATGATACACGATACACAAAAGTCAAAGGCATGTGTGCAGTTATGCATGTAATTCAACATGGAGGAAAGTGAGAGCTGATAAACTGGAGTCAGAAAGTATGGGCGGCACGTGGTGAGCGAAATAAAGAGGGAGGGTGACTTTACCTCCTGCAGCTCCCATCCGCTCAGGTGCGCCAAGAAGGGATCCAGCGCCATGTGTGTGTAATGCACCACCTGGTGGATGGTGAAGCCTGCCGAGACGGAAAGTAGCCCCTGAAATTAAGATGACACGCCACTTGTTCCCCAAAACAGCATGCAGTAGGTGTCAACAAATGCGGACAATTATATGGCGGTGTTCAGGAAAGGAGGGAGGGAAGAGCTGCTGGCGCACACACCTGGAATAGCTACAGAGGCAAGTAGCTGCCACACAACTGTATCCAGTGTGCGCTCTGCCGCCAGGATGGTGGAGAAGCTGCACACATGAGCATCCGGGTAAGCGCTCGCTTTTTCCACCGAAGAAAAAAACAGAGGGAAGAAGGAAGAACACGCATGGCAGGTATGGGTGCTCACTTGTCGGGGTTCAGTGTGGGAGGGAGCGCGGAGGCCTTGCGGGTAAATTCCGACATCGACTCTACTTTGGCTTTTCTGCCCTTGTCGAAGGTGTCCACCAGCACGTATGATATTGCGATAGCATACGAGAGCGGGACGCCGCCAGCAGGCAGAAACGCCGCAAACGCCTCACTAATACAAAAGGCAGCACAGTTTAAGTCAAGGAGTGCAAAAAGAAGTAGGCGGTGTTTCTGAACCATAGATCCAGAATGCGTGGGTAAAGGGTCTATGGAGGAGTTACTTTGAAGTATTGACGATTCATGTGACAAGGCACACGATGGTTACGGAAATGCGCCAAAATTGGAAGCTAGAGGGAGAAGGTTTGTGAGTGTGGGGGAGAAAATGTGTGAGTACGTGTGTGAGTACGTGTGTGTGTGTGTGTGTGTGTGTGTGTGTGTGCGTGGTGGGGGGGGGGGGGGGGGGGGGGGGGGGGGTGGGGGGGGGGGGGGGGGAGGCGCGTGTGTGTGTGCGCGTGTGTGTGTGTGTGTGTGTGTGTGTGTGTGTGTGTGTGTGTTTGACGAAGGGTAGGAGAGGTAGCACACCCAAGTTCGTTGGCATAGCCCAAATAGCGTAGCGGGCCATCGCGCAGGGGGTCATATTCCTCATCGCCGTCATCCACCGTCACGCCTTCCCATCCCCTAGGGTGCACATCCAGGTCGGGGAAGGCGCCGGGCTCGCGTTCTGGCAGCCATGTTTGCAGCTGCTCGTTCCATTTGAGACGGGGAGGGGCTAGCGAAACATCGGTCTGTGAAACAAACACAAACCGCCCACTCAGCATCAAGCCTATCTCCCAAGTCGGACCTTCCCCCTTCCTCTCTTGCCAGCTCACACAGCCAGGTAATAGATAACAACTCGAAGCTATTGCTTTGCGTCCCCCCCCCCCCCTCCTATCCACTACTCCACCTCGTGTAAAAAGGAATGCCATCTGCACAGACCGCATGCTGTTAAATAATCCTGTTAGACCCAGGCGTCGTGCCCTAAGTTATTACGGTACCAAACATTAAGGAGCAACCATACGACGTTTGCTGCCGACATAACACGAAAATAACGACCACAGCAGACAGAATAAGTTCACCTCCCATGACAGGACATAAGCTCTCACACAATTCTCTCCAGCGCTCAACCCCCTCTCCCTCTTCCTCTAATTCTCTCTCATCCTCCAACCCCCCTTCTCTCTCTCTCTCTCTCACACACACACGCACACGCACACACACACACACTCTCTCTCTCTCTCTCTCTCTCACTCTCTCTCTCTCTCACACGCACACACACGCACGCATACACACACACACAAACACACACACACACACACACACACACACACACACACACACACACAGCACAGAGTAGCTCAGCACATACAAGTAAATGTACATACTTTGGAGAGACCCCATATGCGCTGGTATCTGCATATTGGATATATAAGGAAGGGCGTCTCGGAAGGTCAGGCAAGTGTCTCCGAATGAAGAAAATAGCCCTCGTACTACCACACCCCTAACTGGCGACGGCGAAAAGTCAGAGCGTGAGATGAGCGACCACGCGGTTCTCCAGGCAACCTAATAGAGCACGGCCTTGTAGCATATCACCTGTCTTATATATCATTCTACCTGTCGCACTCCGAAAGTCAGCCAGCCTTCCTGAATGCGGCCGTGACCCTGAAAAATATAAACCCTAAAGTAACCAGCGTAGTCTCCTACTCACCTCAGTTTCCGGCTTCTCTGTTGCGCGCACAGGTCGTAGCATTTGAGAGCGGGGTAAGATAGAGCGGCCGGGCAAGGGGGCCACGCCATCAGCTCGCGTCTGGCGCGCTGTAACCGGGAGAGTCTTCATAGCGAGAGAGGGTGAAGTCGGGAGGCAAGCCATGTCGAAAGCGTCGCGACAGTCCTCTTTCAGCCTGGGTTGCGCCGAAACCGCAAAAAATTGGGACAACCGCGAGAGTTCTCCGTCAGCAGGCGGCAACGGGAAGCTATTGGTGAAGGACAGCAGAAGGGAGGACAGGTCACTTGGGGGCTGCCGAACCACAGTCGAGGCCGGCAGATCTGGAATGGGGTCGGGGAGAGTGTTGTTTGGAACGGGTGGAAACCGGCAGCAGAGGTATGACTGTACCGCGAAGGGTAAGACTGAGAAAATGAAGGGTACAGGTACCCGTACGGGTAGGATGGAAGCCCTGAAACGCTGGCAGCACCCCTTGGAAAGGCACGTGACACATGCCGATGATGCTGGGGCGGGCGGGTGCGGATGAAGATGTAATCAACAGTGGGTATCAGTACCCGTACATGTGTTTTAAGGAATTTACCCTCTAGGGCACGTTTTGCCAAGGATGACAGGTTGACTACAAATTGGCCAAAGGACACCCACAGGCGGTGCCTGGGGGTCGATTAGCGCATGATTATAGGGTTGGGTGGGTGGGTTCGCGCGAAGCCTAGATTGGCTGAGCGCGAAAGCGGAGATTGCCTAGGCTCGTGGCCAGCTACGGCTTATAAGGCACGGGCTAGCTAGAGCTGCTGACCGTTGGGGAAGTCGTTGGTCGTTGGTTGCGTCGTACTGCAAGGCGAGGCGGTTGCCCTGCAGGTGCGACGCGCCGCCATTCAACGGTAACAATAACCGCTAGTGTCACTGTCCCGTACACATGGAAATTGGATATGCAAACCTCTAGATTCAAATTGATATGACCATTTACCCTAGGGCATGTTTTGCCAATAACCTAAAGCCAAAGGCTTGCACAGCTAAAATTAGTGTTGCGGGGGGGACGGAGTGAGCCAGCCGAAGAACCGCCAAGCAACAAGTGTTGGGGTCATGATTGGGTCAATGTACTTGCCTTCGGTCACGGAGCTGTTCTTGGCCCATCAGCCACCCATATATTTGATTACGGGGAGGGGCGCGCCGATGCAGCTCGCAGCGGAAGCAGCTCCTTTCCGGAGGCTGTGCGATGTCTATTTAAAACCGGCGTGCGCGGACGTGTTGACTGTGAGGAAGGCGAGGGCGAGCCATGCGGAGATGGTGGACGCGGCCCCCCACTCGGCGGAGGGTTCAGCAGGTGAGAAGCTCCATAAGGCGTCAAGGGGTGGGCGTTTGTAGAATTTTGCGCAGAACGCGACGCGGTGCTGCGTGTAGTAGTCCAGAAGGTCTGCCAAGACTGGGTTGGCCGCGATAGGAATAGCGAATACGAGTTTGTCGTTGGTGTCGCGGCGCTAGTCGCCTTTAGATTTGCGCACGAAAAGACTAATTTGCTGCGAAGGTATGTCGACAATTAGGTCGCCGGTCTAGCAGCGGGCGCTAGTTTCGGCGCGGCAGAAAAAGATGTAATTCACGTAAACCGCCAAGCAGGCTCTGAAACGTTGCAGCTTGGGAAGCGCATTAGGTGTCGCGTAGAGCGGCGGCGGCCTCTAGGATGTTGAGGGCGACGGGTGCGGGAAGCGGGAGGCGAGAGGCGGTAGGGAGTAGGCGGTGTTGCAGCATTTCGAGGCCGC
The DNA here is from genome assembly GCA_026401115.1 of Tetraselmis chui. Taxonomy (NCBI): domain Eukaryota; kingdom Viridiplantae; phylum Chlorophyta; class Chlorodendrophyceae; order Chlorodendrales; family Chlorodendraceae; genus Tetraselmis; species Tetraselmis chui. The sequence goes on from JAPMLY010000755.1 coordinate 69,559, forward strand.
GCCTAGCGTCCGCTAGGAGCTCCCCCACGGCAATAGGTTGGCGTTGGTGGTCTCGGAAGAACTTGTTTACCGCGGAGAAGTAGGGTTGAAGCGAGCTGGCAGCGACCGTGCCGAGCAGGGCCAACCACGCTGTGTAGCGCACCATTGTGGCCGGGGTGGCCTGTAGCGGGGCGATGTTTTCATGTGTACAAAATATAAAAAACTGTCTGAGCGCGCTGTCGTAGCTAGCGCACGTAGAGGGCGCTAGCGAGTTGCTGAGTAGGGCGACCGCCGTAACCCCGAGCTTGTCAGTTCCTAGGAGGTCTTGAAAAGTTTCAGATTTGTAGGCCGTAGCGAGGCGGTCCTGTACGGAGAGGGTGAACGCGCGGTACAGTAGAATTTAATCGGTCCGGGCGTAACGCTCGGCCAATCGCTCCGCGTCAAGTGTAAAGCCATGAGGGGGCGAGAGTCGAAAGGCCACGACGCTCCACGCGGGAGGTCCGACCCCCTCGCGCATGCCGAGCCTGCCGGGAAAGAACAAGTCGCGGGCCGCCGGGAAGTGTACGGTTGCGCTCGCCAGTCGGGCGAAAGCGTGGTACCACGTTTTGTTCGGCCAAAAGGGGGCGATGATAGTAGCCGCGGCTTGTGCTTGGGCCAGCTTGGCAGCTAGAGCCGGGAGGGCGGACCATGGGGGGTTGCAGTAGTTGTTTTCGCGGCGCCGGGCTGCATCCGTGAGGTGCAGGCAGTCGATGTCTTCGCATAGGGGGTCTCTTCAGCGGGCGTTGAATCGTGGCAGTTGAGCGTTGAGCATGGACGCGAAACTGTCGATTGTAGTGGGCCCCACCGGCGCTAAAGGTGTTCAAAAATTCGTGGGTTTAGCTGCCAATCCTCGGTGTCCATTTCGCGGCTTAGCGTGTCGGCCCAGACGTTGGCGGCCGAACGAATGTAGCGTGGGCGAGTATGGATGTCGTTGGTGTCGAGCAGGAACCATAAGCGCCGGAGCTCGGCCATCATGACGGGCGACCGGGATGTTAGCTTGGTGAGGGCGGCGACCCCTGCGGTGTTGTCCTCGTGTAGGAGGACTTGCCGGCCTTTGAGTTGCGGCGGTAGAAAGGATTCGACCGCGTGGCGCACCGCTCGAAGCTCCTTCCACGTAATGTGTTGGAGGTGGTCGGGAGCGCTCCAAAAACCGCGGGCTTGGTAGTTATAATCTTCGTTGAGCATGCCCCCCCATCCGTAGTCGCTCGAATCTGAGTGGAGGTAGGCAGTATCGATAGGCTTGTAAATCGACCGGCCGTTGTATTGATTGGGCACCGTGCGCCATCACTTGAGGTCGCGTCGTAGCTGGTGGGTGAGGCTGACGCGTCCTCCCCACCCAGCCCGTGTAGCTAAAACGTTGTGGAGCTCGCGCAGAAAGAACCGTGCGGGCGCGATGGCGAGGTAGAGGAACTGTGCTTTCCCTGCGAAGGCCGCTAGCTGACGCGTGGGAAGCCACCGTGCGTTTGAGGTCGCTCGGTCGAGTAGGGAAGACGCGTGTTGCGCGAGCTGCTGTAGTTTTGCGGGTGGGGCGCGAAACATGCCGAGTTGTAGTATATCGACCGTTAAGCCCAAATGGTCGCCAATTTGCGTAGGCGTCCACACGCCTTTCTTGGGGTTGCGTTGAAGGCCGAGGCTGTCTAGCAGGGCCTAGACGCGCTGTCGAAGTAGTAACGCGTCGTCGTAAGAGTCTGCCAAGAACAGAAAGTCGTCCATGTAGGGGAGGAGTCTTGTACCGCGCCATCGAGCGTTTCGGAGGAAACGTTTGGAAGGCCGGCGCGAGCTGTCTGGCGTAGGTGCCGGCGTGGGAGGCGGGTGGCGGCGAAGGTGGTTTGTGAACACCTGTGTGAGCTTGCAAAACTAGTAAGCTGAGCCCGACCAACCCATTGGAAGGCACGCGAGGTGCCATAGAGTGCCGCGGTAGTTGACCGTGAAGAAGTCCCGATCGTCCTCCCGGATGCCAAGGGTGTAGTACCCATCGGCTAGGTCGAGTGAGACGAAGTAGTCGCCCGGACGAGATAGATGGCGTAGGTGCTTGAGCGTCTCGCACGTCATGTGGAAAGTTGAGCAGTAACGGTTGAGCTCTCGAAGGTCGATAATCAAACGCCACTGGTTGCATCCGGGTTTGGGAACTAAAAACATCCGGCAAACGTAGCGCGGGTTGTCCGATCGCTCCCACGCACCGCAAGCTTCAAAGCGCGGAAGTTCCGAGTTTAGAAACTCGAGTTGAGCCGGCGTTGCGTCTAGCATAGATATGCCGTGGTTGAAGGGCTTGGGCCCTACGCCGTGCTTGAACTTCACGCGTACGCCGTGGCGGATCCAACTTAGGACTTGGCCGCTCGCGCCGATGCGCTCCCACTCCCGCCATTTTCGACGTACGCGGTGGCGCGTGAAGGAAGATGTCGGGGAGCAAGAATCGGAGCGAAGGGCCACACCGTCATTTCTTGGTCGACGGTTTAGCCGGGTCGGTCGGGTTGGGGAAGGGTGTGGCGCAGGCTGCAACAGCTGCTGCTGCGGCCTTGCGTTTGTCGGCGGCTGCCTTGCGGGCTCGAGCGTCGGGGCATGTAGGCTTGTCCGGCGTGATCTTCGCGAAAGCGGCACCGACAGCTGCCTTGTTGGCGGCGTGTAGGCTGACCTCCAACGTGCGGTCAACGAACGCTTGGCGTAGCGCATCCAATGGGCCGGAGACCGCGGTAGGGCGTGGGCGGCAGAAGCGCTCGTGGGCCAATTCGGCAAAGACGCGGTCCGCGTCTGTGCTCGTTTGTCCGCCCTTGGTGAGGCGGAGGAAGCCCAATCGAGTACGGGCGGCCTCCTCCGTCGCTGTGTGGGTGCGATGACCCGCTCGGATGAGGGCAGTCGCTGCCGCCGGCTCTGTTGGTAGAGGTGGGCCGTGCAACAGCGTGTCCAAAGCCTTGCCAATTTCCGCGTTGGCGCAACTGTCGAAGAAGGCATAACACCCGATGTGTAGGTATTCGTCGTATGCCGATTGGTTGCGTTTGTCGCTTAGAGCACGGGCGGTATCGTCTGTGAGGGTCCATAGACGTGGCTCCTCGATGTCGCGAGGGGGACGTTCGAGGCCGTAGTAGGCCAAGTCGACGAACTCGGACGCAGAGGGGTTGGGTTCGTCGTCTAGCAGGTCGACAGGTGGCTCAAGGGCCGTCTTACTACCCTCCGTCGCTTGGGTCGCGTCGGCGGGAATGGATTGTTGTTGATCAGTAATAGCATATGTGGTTGTCGTCTGTTGGAGCTGTGCGAGTAAGGCAGCGTTAGCCGCCAAAAACTGCTCAGTAATCCGTTGTTCCGATGCCAAAACTGCCGTACGGATCTGTTCGGCTGTGCGTTGTTCGAGTGAGGTAGCGTGAGGGTCGGCCGTTGCGGCGGATGTAGACTGCTCAGACTGCATGTTGCGGAACTGCGTAGGTGAACGAGGGGAAGTGTCGCGTGACGCTCGAGTGCGCATGGGACGATGTAAACTGGCACCCTGCTCGACTACGAGAGTCGAGACTGCATTCGCGCGAAGCCTAGATTGGCTGAGCGCGAAAGCACAGAGTGCCTAGGCTCGTGGCTAGCTACGGCTTATAAGGCACGGGCTAGCTAAAGTTGACCGTTGGGGAAGTCGTTCGTCTACTGTCGTCGTACTGCAAGGCGAGGCGGTTGCCCTGCAAAGGCGACACGCCGCCATTCAACGGTAACAATAACCGCTAGTGTTACTGTCCCTTGCATATGGAAATTGGATATGCAAACCTCTAGATTCAAATCAATATGACCATATATAATATAATGGATTCCACCGCCGGACTATATGAGGGTGATTTCGGGTACGGGTCGCGGGGCTTTGGCTCTCTTTTTCGCTTCACATGAGTCCAGTTTCAAGGTTCCATCCGATGGCTGTACGATGGCAGCCCACCGGGTGCTTGGCTTGACTGCGGAGCGCGCCTCTCATGTTCGAAAGTGCTCTCGATGCAATGAGGCTCCTTCAGAGTCTCGTGGGTACGGATCTTCGTCGACGGTATCGGCATCTTTATGTCGGGTGAGCGCTCAACAACCGCTATGCTCATGGACCATATCCCCCGGTGTCCGTGCTCTTGGTATATCATTCAACTCCACGACCGTATTGTCCACGTGCTTGAAGAGTTCATGCTTGAAGCGGGGGCTACTAAGGGCCGGGACTTGCGGTTGGAGGTCCGCCGCATTCGGTCGGGAGATTCTCGAGATCGCCATGAGGATGTGGTTTGGTTAGACTTCATGGCTCCGCACCGTCATCTTGCTGTTGATGTGACGGTCACAAGTGCTCGCACGAACACCAATGTTCCTCGTATAGGTGCTCGTCTCCCACTCCCTGGCAGCCTTGCACTGGGAGCTCATCATGGCAAACTTGATGCGGACCTCCGCACTTCTGCTTTGCTTGGCACGCCTTCGGTTCAGTCGGTCCATGACTACTATTCCTTCACCATGGAGGAGGGGGGCCGGTTGGCGCCGATGGCGGCTGAGTTGGTTGATCGCTTGGCTATTTTGGTGGTTGTTCGTCGCTTCCCTGACATGGGTGCCGCTGACTCTCGCTCCTTGCGCTTTGACGGTTATGTCCGTATGCAACATTTAGTTCGTGGATCTACTAATGTTCCGTTTCGGCGTTTTTTGGGGGTTGTGCGACGTGAATTCATGCAACGTCTTTCATCTGCTCTTCATGGCACTCTTGGTTCCTATCTCCGCGACGCTTTGCATGAGGGCAGTGCCGACGCTGTGGCATGCCTTCATGTTCCTCGGGCTTATGTTTTTCCCCCTTTTCTTTGTTTTGCTTAGTGATCTCCACTGCTTTTTCTTGTAAGAATATTTTTTATTAATGTATAATGAATGACGCGATTCGCATCATATGTATGGTATTCGCAAATTCTCAACGAGTACCTTTATCGGTACCTGTGAAACAATACGACGCTCTTTACATGTAAAATTCATGCAACGTCTTTCATCTGCTCTTCATGGCACTCTTGGTTCCTATCTCCGCGACGCTTTTTAGGAGGGCAGTGCCGATGTTGTGGCATGCCTTCCTGTTCCTCGGGCTTAGGTTTTTCCTCTTTTCTTCTCATTGATTGGTGGCCTCCACTGCTTTTTCTTGTAAGAAATTTTCGTCTTTAGAGGTAAAAGGTAAAGAGTTTCGTATTATTTCGGTTTGTGCACAATTTAGTGCCTATTCCTTTTATTGCCGTGCTTTGGATTCCGTGATCCTTTTGTCACTCTTGCAAAGACAATTTCTTACAAGAAAGAGCAGCAGAGGCCACCAAGCAAATAGAAGAAAAGAGGGAAAACCCTAAGCCCGAGGAACAGGAAGGCATGCCACAGCATCAACACTGCCTTCTTGCAGTGCTGATCTTGTCACTCTTGCCATGTTGTTTCCCCTCCCTTTTCCCCTATCCGTGCTCATGGTGTTATTCTTGTAATCGATTTTCTTTCAAGTGAAAGCAACGGAAAACGGGGGGGGGGGGGGGGGGGGGGGGGGGGAATGAGGAAAATAACACCACAGGCTTAAGCCCGAGGAACACGGAGACATGCCACATCATCGGCACTGCCCTCCTGCAAAGTTTCGCGAAGACACGAAACTAAAGTACCGTGAAGAGCAGTAGAAAGACGTTGCATGAGTTCTCGCAGCACATGCATCCCCCCAAAACCGTCCAAAGGGAACAAAAATAGATCGACAAACGAAATGTTGCATGCGGACATAATTGTCAGAGCGCAATGAGTGAGAGTCTGCCACATCCATGCCAAGGAAGCGACGAATTGACACCAAAATAGAAAAGATATTAACCAACTCAGCCGCCATAGGCGCCAACCGCCCCCCATCCTAGAGAGCAAAGGGGCAAGAGTCATTGACCGAATGAACCGAAAGCGGGCAAAGTACAGCGGGAGTGTGGAGATCCGCATCGAGTTAGCCTTGCTGAGCTACCAATGCAAGAGTGCCTGGGAGGGGGACGCGATTGCCTATATGAGGAACGCTGGTGTTCGTGCGAGCACTTGCGACCGTCACATCAACAACAAGTTTCGCTGTGGAGCCCTCAAGGCTAACCACACAACATCATGTTAGCACTTCCATCCCGTTGCCTAGTGCTTATGTACAAGGTATTTGTTTGTCATCCTGGTACTTAGTATTATTATGCTATTAGCGGTACTCTATTCCCTATTAGTGGCGGTCAGCCGGCCCTGCTTGTGCCTTCGCCGGCCGCCATCTCTCTCCTTCTCACTTCTCTAGTCACCACACCCGGCCCCCTTGTGGGGCCCCTACGTGTAACTATCCGTTCCCGATTCCGACATCAGGTTATGGGCCCTCCACCAAGTTACACTAGAGAAGAAAGTGTTTAAAGCGCTTGGCGCCACGCTAGTCCTACCTACTCCAACGTAAAAAATAGTAGAGCGTGTGTAAAGCGCTCGGCGGCAAGCTTGTAATTCATCATCCAACCGACACCACACTTCGCCTTATCATGGATTAGTGGTCATATATTTGGTGTAATCAAGTACAAGTTGGCGCAAGCGGGAATCATCGTACAAGCCGGCGAGTAGTGCATCACACTAGTCTTGATAGGAAGCAAAACGAGTGGTGACACGAACACCTTAGATTAATTCGCGTTCGTTGAGAGGATGGTTCGTAAGGAAAGTTTTGTAGCGGGCGTAAGCGATTGAGTCGGGGATAATCTCGCGGAAGGTGAAGCTTCATTGATGGGGAGTCCACGTCTTGTCGTCAAACTTTTCGTCGAGGGTGATAGTAAAACTATTGTCTTTGTGCAACGCACGAAGTCCAATGTTCCGGCTATATGGGAAGTCCACTTCCGCTTCCTGGTTGCGTTCGTAGCCGAACAAGCAAGCTTAGGTTGATTCCGACATTCGCACATCGTCCTCCCTTGGCTCGCCGTCCAATTTCACTTAACATGACTAGTGCCCCTTCGCCCTTGATGATGGGTGTCGATTGGCTTTAATAACCCAATAGCGGCTGAATTGGTAGATCGCTTGGCCATTTTTGTGGTTGTTCGGTGTTTTCCACGCTTGGGTGCGGCGGACTCTTGTTCGTCTTGGTTTGCACTTTTACCCGCATGAAAGAGTTTGCTCGGGCAGCTCGGCGGTCTATATTTGTCCCCTTCCGTCGATGCCTTGGGGACGTGCATCGGGAGTTCATACATCATCTTTTCATGGTGTCGTGCATGGGGGTGGTACAACTATTGTTGCATGTCTCCCTATTCCACGGGCTTAGGCTTCTTTGTCCCCGGCTCCCCGCTTTAATCGTCCTTGTTTCTGGTGGATTCCAAAGCTTTCTTTGTAATATATGAAATAGTATCACAAAAGCAAAAACCCCCACATGCCCGTGGGACACGGAAGCATGCAATAGCGTCATTAAATTGCTCTAGTAATTTCACTACTTATATTTTCATGAATTAAATTTGCATGAGGGGATTGCCGTTGCAATAGCATGCAATAGCGTCATTTACCCTAGGGCACGTTTGCCAAAGATGTCAGCTTGCTTACAATTTGGCTAAAAGACGCCCACAGACAGGGTCTGGGGGTCAATTAGCGCAGGATTATAGGGATGGGTGGGTGGGTTCGCGCGAAGCCTAGATTGGCTGAGCGCGAAAGCAGAGAGTGCCTAGGCTCGTGGCTAGCTACGGCTTATAAGGCACGGGCTAGCTAGAGCTGACCGTTGGGGAAGTCGTTGGTCGTTGGCTGCGTCTAACTGCTCGGGCAAGGTGGTTGCCCTGCAGGTGGGACGCGCCGTTAATTAACGGTAACAGTAACCGCTAGAGTTACTGTCCCGTACACATGATATTGGATATGCAAACCTCTAGATTCAAATCAATCTGACCATTTACCCTAGGGCACGTTTGCCAGTAACCTAAAGCCAAAGGCTTGCACAGCCAGAATTAGTGTTGCGGGGGGGACGGAGTGAGCCAGCCGAAGAACCGCCAAGCAGCAGGTGATGGGGTCATGGTGGGGTCAATATATTTGCCTTCTGTCACAGAGCTGTTCTTGGCCCATCCACCCATAAATTTGATTACGGGGAGGGGCGCGCCGATGCAGCTGGCAGCGGACGCCGCGCCTTTCCGTAGGCTGTGCGACGTCCATTGAAAGCCGGCGGGCGCGGACGTGCGGACTGTGAGGAGGGCGAGGGAGAGCCAGGTGGAGACGGTGGACGAGGCACCCCAATCAGCGGAGGGTTCTGTAGGTGAGAAGCTCCAGAAGGCGAGCGGGGGTGGTTTTTTGTAGAACTTGTTGCAGAAAGCCGCGCGCTGCTCTGTGTAGTAGTCGAGCAGGTCTGCTAGGACAGGGTTAGCGGAGATAGGGATAGCGATAACCAGTTTGTCGCTGGCGTCGCGGCGCTGGTCGCCTTTAGATTTCCTAACGAAGAGGCAGATTTGCTGCGAGGGTCTGTCAACCACTAGGTCGCCTGTCTGACAACGGGCGCCAGTTTCGGCCCGGCAGAAAAAGGTGTAATTGACGCACACCGCGAGGCAGGCTCGAAAACGTTGCAGTTGGGAGAACGCTGCAGGTGTCCACGGGAGGGTGAGGTGTAGCGTGTCGGCGGCCTCTAGGATTGTGAGGGCGACGGGCGCGGGTAGCGGAAGGCGCGTGGTGGCGGGGATGAGGCGGTGTTGCAGGATTTCGAGGCCACGCCGGGCGTCCGCTAGGAGGTCGCCCACAGCAATAGGCTGGCGTTGGTGGTCTCGAAAGAACTTGTTTACGGCCGAGAAGTAGGGCTGCAGGGAGCTTGCGGCGACCGTGCCGAGAAGGGCTAGCCACGCGGTGTAGCGGACCATGGTAGCGGGAGTGGCCTGTAGGGGGGCGATATTTTCCTCTGTGCAAAAAATAAAAAATTGCCGCAGCGCGCTCCCGTAGCTGGAGTACGTCGAGGGCGCTAGGGAACTCCTGAGTAGGGCAACCGCCGTAGCCCCTAGCTTGTCCGAACCTAGGAGGTTATGGAAAGTTTCAGCTAGGGAGGCGGACCAGGGCGCCTGTGCTGCTTCGAGGCGCAGGCCGTAGCGGGGCTGTCATGTACGCAGAGCCGGCCCGCGCTGTACAGGGGCGTTTAATTGTACCGGGCGTAGCGCCCGCCCAATCGCGCCGCGTCGGGTGTAGAGCCACGAAGGGGTTAGAGACGAAAGGCCACGATGCTCCACGCGGGAGGTCCGACCCCCTCGGGCTTGCCTCGCCTGCCGGGAAAGAATAAGTCCCGCGCCGCTGGGAAGTGTAGTGTTTCGGTGGCCAATCGAGTGAACGCGTGGTACCACGGTTTGTTGGGCCAAAAGGGGGCGATGACCGTGGCTGAGGCTCGGGCTTGGGCGAGTTTCGCGGCGAGGGCGGGGAGGGCAGACCAGGGGGGGTTGCAGTAGTTGTTTTCTCGGCGCCACGCGTCGTCGGACAGGCGTAGGGAGTCGACGTCCTCGCACAGTGGGTCGCGCCAGCGGGCGTTGAAGCGGGGAAGTTGCGCGTTGAGCATAGACGCGAAACGGTCGATAGTGTGCGGCCCCCACCGGCGTTGCAGGTGGGAGAATACACGAGGGTTGAGCTGCCAGTCCTCGTAGTCCAGCTCGCGGCTGAGCTTGTCGGCCCATATATTCGCCGCCGAGCGGATGTAGCGCGGTCGGATGTTGATGTCGTTGCTGTCGAGGAGGTACCATAGGCGACGGAGTTCGGCCATCATGGCGGGAGAGCGCGAGGTGAGCTTGGTGAGGGCGGCGACCACCGCCGTGTTGTCCTCGTGTAGGAGGACTTGCCGGCCTTGGAGTTGGGGGAGAAAGGATTCCACCGCGTGTCGCACTGCTCGAAGTTCTTTCCACGTGATGTGTTGTTGGCGGTCGGTAGCGTCCCAAAAACCCCGGGCTTGATAGTTGGAGTCCTCGTTTAGAACGGCACCCCAACCGTAAGCGCTCGAGTCGGCGTGGAGGTAGGCGGTCTCGATAGGTTTGTAGATGGACCGGCCGTTGTGCTGAGTGGGGACTGTGCGCCACCACTCGAGGTCTCGGCGTAATTGGTGGGTGAGTCGGACGCGTCCGCCCCACCCAACCCGTGTGGCTAGCACGTCGTGGAGTTCGCGCAAAAAGAAGCGCGCGGGTGCGATTGCGAGGTAGAGGAATTGCGCTTTCCCGGCGAACGCCGCAAGGTGGCGTGTAGGAAGCCACCGGGCGTTGGAAGCCGCCCGTCCGAGTAGGGAAGAGGCTTGTTGCGCGAGCTGGTGGAGCTTTGCGGGAGGGGCGCGAAACATGCCATGTTGGAGGTCGACCGTTAATCCCAAGTGGTCGCCGACTTGAGTCGGCGTCCAAACGCCTTTCTTGGGGTTGCGTTCGAGGCCGAGGGTGTCGAGGAGGGCTTGGACACGCTCTCGTAGTAGGAGGGCGTCCGCGTAGGAGTCGGCGAGGAAAAGGAAGTCGTCCATGTAGGGGAGTAGCCGGGTCCCCCGCCATCGCGCGTTTCGGAGGAAGCGCTTTGTAGGGCGGCGACTGTGGAGGGGGGTAGTCGCTGGCATAGGTTGCGGAGGGCGTCGTAGGTGGTTTGTGAACACCTGGGTTAGCTTGCAAAAGTAGTAAGCCGAGCCCGACCAGCCCATGGGAAGGCAGGCTAGGCGCCATAGCGTGCCGCGGTAGTTGACCGTGAAGAAGTCGCGGTCTTCCTCCCGGATGCCAAGGGTGTAGTACCCGTCGGCAAGATCGAGGGAGACGAAGTAGTCGCCCGGACGCGAGAGGTGACGTAGGTGCTTGAGCGTCTCGCATGTCATGGTGAAAGTCGAGCAATAACGGTTGAGTTCTCGGAGGTCGATAATCAAACGCCATTGGTTGCACCCGGGTTTTGGAACTAGAAACATCCGGGAAACGTAGCGAGGGTTGTCCGCTCGTTCCCACGCACCGCAAGCCTCGAAACGGGGAAGCTCCGAGTTTAGAAACTCGAGTTGAGCCGGCGTCGCGTCGAGCATAGAGATGCCGTGGTTGAAGGGCTTGGGGCGTAGGCCGTGCTTGAATTTTACCCGGACGCCATGGCGGATCCAATTTAGGACTTGGCCGCTCGCGCCGATGCGCTCCCACTCCCGCCATCTTCGACGCACGCGGTGGCGCATGTAGGAAGATGTCGGGGAGCAGGAATCGGCGCGGCGGGCCACACCGTCATTTCTTGGTCGGTTTAGCCGAGTCGGTCGGCTTGGGAGGCGCGGTGGCGCGGGCTGCCGCTGCTGCTGCTGCTGTGGCTTTGCGTTTGTCGGCGGCGGCCTTGCGGGCTCGTGCGTCGGGACCGGGGGGCCTATCCGGGGTGACTTTGGCGAAGGCAGCACCGGCGGCGGCCTTGCTGGCGGCGTGTAGGCTGACCTCCAGCGTGCGGTCGACGAACGCTTGTCGAAGCGCATCCAATGTGCCGGAGACCGCGGTAGGGCGCGGTCGGCAAAAGCGCTCGTGGGCCAATTCGGCAAAGACGCGGTCCGCATCTGTGCTCGTTTGTCCGCCCTTGGTGAGGCGGAGGAAGCCCAATCTAGTACGGGCGGCCTCCTCCGTCGCCATGTGGGTGCGATGACCCGCTCGGATGAGGGTAAGCGCTGCCGTCTGCTCTGCCGATAGAGGTGGGCCTTGTGACAGCGTGTCCAAAGCCTCGCCAATTGCCGCGTTGGCGCAGCTGTCGAAGAAGGCATAGCACCCGATGTGTAAGTACTCGTCGTAGGCGGCTTGGGTGCGCTTGTCGCTTAGAGTACGGGCGGTGTCGTCTGTGAGGGTCCACAGACGGGGCTCTTCGACGTCACGAGGGGGACGTTCGAGGCCGGCCGGGATGACTTCGCCGTAGTAGGTGAAGTCGACGAAATCGGTCGCGGAGGGATCGGGTTCGTCGTCGAGCAGGTCGATAGGTGGCTCGGGGGCCGCCTTACCACCCTCCGTCGCTGTGGTCGCGTCGGTGGGAATGGACTGCTGTTGATTGGTAGCAGCAGGGATGGTTGTCGTCTCTCGGAGCTGGGCGAGTAAGGCAGCGTTAGCCGCCAAAAACTGTTCCGTTATCCGTTGTTCCGATGCCAAAACTGCCGTACGAATCTGTTCGGCTGTGCGTTGTTCAATTGAGGTAGCGTGAGGGTCGGCCGCTGCGGCGGATGTAGACTGCTCGGGCTGCATATTGGGGAACGCTGTAGCTGAACGAGGGGAAGTGTCGCGTGACGCTCGAGTGCGCATGGGACGAAAGTAAGATTGACACCCTACTCGACTACTAGAGTCGAGACTGCATTCGCGCGAAGCCTAGATTGGCTGAGCGCGAAAGCAGAGAGTGCCTAGGCTCGTGGCTAGCTACGGCTTATAAGGCACGGGCTAGCTAGAGCTGACCGTTGGGGAAGTCGTTGGTCGTTGGCTGCGTCTAACTGCTCGGGCAAGGTGGTTGCCCTGCAGGTGGGACGCGCCGTTAATTTACGGTAACAGTAACCGCTAGAGTTACTGTCCCGTACACATGATATTGGATATGCAAACCTCTAGATTCAAATCAATCTGACCATAAAATTGCTCTAGTAATTTCACTACTTATATTTTCATGAATTAAATTTGCATGAGGGCATTGCCGTTGCTGTGGCATGTCTCCCTGTCACTCGGGCTTGTACCTGTTGGGGTTTTCCCCTCCTTATTTCCCCCTTTTAACTTTGTTGATTGGTGGTTATTTCCATTGCTTTTTATTATTGGTATTTTCTCCTTTTCCTTAATTTTGCTTTCATTGATTTTATATATCTCGTCATGAATTTTATTGTGTTGAATATAAATATATTAAATTTTATATGTTATATATTATATTTTTTTGTTTGAATATTAATAAAATATATATATTTTTTTGTTTGAAAAAAATAAAAAAATTTATTGTGTTGCCTAAGTAAGAAATTACTTACTGCGCAGCTAAGGTACATGAAGATACGTTCATCAGTACTGAGCATTCTGATATCGTCAGTACCCTACCCTATATACCCTACCCTACCCTATATTACCATTACCCTACCGTACCGTAGCGTCATCGGCGAGAACCACCTACCAGCTACGACAGAACAGGATCCATATATCCAGCCTGCCGTAGTCGGTCCGGTCAAGCCTAGACCCCGAGATTTCGCAACTTGGCCGGACCAGTGGAAAAACAAATTCTTCATCTGCCAGTTTTACCGGACACATCGCACCTCGTTCGAAAGCTCTCGGCGAATGCTGTTCAAATCCGGTGAGTTTGCGCGCAGCGCTTAAGAATTTTTTTAGCCGTTGCGCGAGCGACTGATATTCAGCGTAGTGTACTGTTACTGCTGTACTGCGCACGCAGCGTTGGATAGATGACATATGCCTCATGCTAGCTCTTAGGCTATTGCTGAGTTGGGCTGCATCTATACCGCATGTAAAACACAAGCATGCTTCTTCTGTTACATGCATGCAGTTGTGTTTTGACTACTGTTGTATCTGCATATGTGAATGTTGGATTGGCTTGTAAATAAAATGATAGGACAAGCGAAGGGCGGGCATGAATGTTAGATAATACGGCACATACAACTATAATTGTCACCATTCTACTCCATTGATATTTTCAACTACACATAATGATATAAGTGATGGAAGGCTTCTGACAACTGCCTACTCTATTGGATCCGGCAACAATTTACATGTCTTGTCCCACAACTCCCGTGCATATGACACTCTCAGCAATGTTGATAAAATACGTGCCATTGCCGCTGGCTTGGCACTCACCAATCCGCTCGAGTAGAGCAATCCCGAGCGTCGCCACAGTATTACTAGGCACTTGCAAAACAACTTTATTTGGGCACTACTTGGCTGCGAGCTTGAAGAAGTGGGGCTTTCTCCATTTGCTGCGCACGGACGTTGTGACCCGTTTGATGCGCTTCTCCATTGGCCAAGTTTCCAATTGAGGTTGCTGTGGCCACTCCAAGTGAGTGGCACGGTTCCCCGTCGCGTGTTACCATGGAAGCGCCTCACGTCCTCGGCGCTCTCATGTGCCAAGGCCAATGACGCAGCTTGTCCGATGCACTCCTCATCGAGCTCAGTGGTGTTGAATAGGTAGCGCTTCAAGCTTTCCTTCTTCCCGCTAGATCCATTTGCGCAAGAATCTAGCGCACCTCATCAACTGTATGCTGCAACATGGCGGAGATGCGCGCACGCCGGGCCTTTACTGCCCCCCGGACAACGGAAGCAACATTTGCTTCGTGCTGATGCTTCTCCCTTCGCATCCTTTGAGCCTCGCTAAATGCACGGCGCTCACGCATCTACAACAAACAGAGGACAACATAAGTGAGTCATAAGATATGATATTATCATGCCATTAATTTAAAATACAAATGGCATACGGCTCTTTCTACCTGCGCACACTACTTCTCAAAGGCAGCAATGAAGCCGTGGCGATCAGGCACCGCGCCTGCATCTTCCGCTGAGCGGCGATCTCCAGCTTCCTGCCGGAGCTCCTTCACGATGCCCTTCTAGTCAACATCATAACAAGGTGGCCGTCCGAGACTCTTGTTCTTGCACCTCCTTAAGCTGAGGTTGTACTTGTACACGCCCTGAGTTGATGCGGCTGAGGCCTCCAATCTGGCGCTTGAGCTTGGAGAGCAAGCACTCAGTCCACATAGATGAATCAGACGCAATTCCGAGATATTCGTCATAGATGTCATCCAAAACTCGATGTACGCTGACACCCATACGAGCCATCCTCACACTAACTTCAACATCTGCCGCTGCGCCCAGCGGAATGGCAGGGTTGGCTCTGTCAATGCTCTCCTTGATAGCCTCTTGCATGTCGGGGTGCTCCTTGAACCCCGGACCACGCATACGTTTTGCGGTACTCAAGAGCGGTCCACTGAGGCACGCCAGCGGCGCAGTACTTGCAGTGGCGTGCGCACACCTAGCCAGTCAAGTGCCCACCACGCCTCATGTTCCCCATCCCGTCAACTGGGTCCCAATATCTGGCAAGTCGCGCAGGAATCCGAACAACGTACAAGTCCGCTGCGTGCTCCGTCAGGTAACGATGGTACAAGCGGAGCATGCGCTTGCATGCCAGCTTGGTTGTTGCAAACAGGTCCACCCCCCCCATGCCCTCCGTGAAGCGGAGCGGGTCTGGTTTTTCAGTCACGTTCAATATCGTGGCACAAGCTGGGTCATCACCACTCATCAATCCAGGATGCGGTTGCAGTAGTATGAGGGGCTGGTCAACGCTAGCTGCCATGGCTTTTGTGAGGGCGCTGCTCGCTGCGGCCATCTCCGTATCCGGAGTGGATGCCTCAGTTGCGTCGTGGCGGGGGGGCGGAGTCGTGCCACTATGCGCCGGAAGTGAGTATGCTCCAAAGAGCACTAACACCATCTGCATATTTGGCGCCGGGGCGTCTGCGCCATCACGTGGACATTGGACAAGCTCTATTGATGTCGTTGCGCTCGATGGTATGACACCTTGCTCAATGGAAGCATCAAGGCGCCCCAACATGCTGTCCATGACCAAGAAGCTAAATGACCATCCATTGAATAGCGTCGTTATCAACGTACCCCACTTTAAAAGATACCCCACATACATTTGCAAAATACCAAGTAGTACTTTGTGTCTCCTTCTCTCTCTCTCTCTCTCACATACAAAAGTACTCTCTTTCGCACACGCACCCTTATTCTATTTTCTTTCGCATACACGCACACACATTTATTTCTGACAAGCATATACACACACGCACGGACATTCTCTCATGCACATTCGCTGTTTAATCCACTCAATCACTTTTAACACACAAACACACAAACGTACACACACACAGGCGCGCGCACACGCACACACAAATACACACACACACACACACACACACACACACACAAGCATCCAGGAAAAACTGCCGCTGCAGTTACCTGCATTTGGCGGCAAACGCACCCACACGCACAATGACATACGCACACACACACGCGCGCGCGCGCGCGAGACTCCATTCTAATTTTGCAAGCGCTTGCGCACACTATTTCTTGTCTGAATACATGCTCACACGTATCCCGCACTCAGCAGCGTACAATTTGACAATCTGTCTCACAGACGCGCATTCTTTTTCTCAATATCCCACACATGCATTCTTCATCCCTCTCTTCCTCTGAAACAATCATTTACATACATCCTTTCTCGCACAAATAAATAATCAATATTTCTACGTGCGAGCAAGAATCCAGCGCACCTGAGCAAATGTATGCCGCTTCAGCATGGCGGAGATGCGCTTACGCTGTGCCTTCAATGCCTCCCTTACAGCGGAAGCAGCACTTGCTTCGTGTTGCTGCTTCTACCTTCGCATCCTCAGAGCCTTGCTAAATACCCGGCGCTCGCGCATCTACAGCAAAGAGGACAACACTAGTGAGACATAATAATGAGATGCCATTCGCCATATCAAGCCATTTACTTTAAAATGCAAATGGCAAACGGCTTTTTCTACCTCCGCATACTGCTTCTCAAAGGCAACAATTAAGCCGTGGCGATCAGGCACCGCGCCTGCATCTTTCGCTAAGCGGCGACTTCCGGTCTTAAAGAGAGGCCCCACATAAATTTGCAAAATTCAGAGTAGTACTCTATATCTCCTTTTCTCTCTCCCTCTCTCACTGTCTATGGCACATACAAAAACAGTCGTCTCTTTCGCACACGCACTTTTACCTTCATTTTCTCTCGCATACACACGCACACACATTCATTTTTGACAAGCATGTAAACACACACACACATACAAACACGCATTCTCTCAAGCACATTCTTCAACACACTTACTAACTTGAACACACACACGCACGCACACTTTCTCGCACGCGCAGCCGCGCACACACAAACACCCACACACACACACATACACAAACACGCAATCGCGCACTCACACACACACACATACACACACGCGCACCAAATACCATTTTATTTTGCAAGCGCTTGTACACACTATTTCTTGTCAGCACATACGCTCACACAAATGCCGCACAGAGGAGCGCACAATTTGACAATCTGCCTCACAGACGCGCATTATTTTTCTCAATATCCCACACATGCATTCCTCTTCTCTAGCTTCCTCTGAAACAAACATTTCCATATATCCTTTCACGCAAAAATTGATAATCAATATCTCTTTCGTATACACCATACATGCTGACATCTCGCTCACACACACACACACTCTTTCAAGCACATTCTTTTTTAACACACTCACTCACTGGAACACACACACGCACGCACAGACACACACACACTTTCTCGCACGCGCAGCCGCGCCCGCACTGACACACACACACACACACGCACTCTCTCTCTCACACACACACACACACACACACACACGCGCGCGCGCGCGCACACACACATACGCACACACCCCGCGCGCGCGCCAAATACCATTATATTTTTGCAAGCGCTTGAACACACTATTTCTTGTCAGCACATACACTCACACAAATGCCGCACAGAGGAGCGCACAATTTGGCAATCTGTCTCACATGCGCGCATTCTATTTTTTTATATCACACACACGCATTCCTCTTCTCTCTCTTCCTCTGAAATAAACACACACACACACACACACACACAGGTTGTAGTTCGTTAGCGGATATGATCATAGACCTCTATTGGAGCTATTTACGTTATGTAGTTCCCAGATAATATGTATGTAAGACAGGACAACACAACTTCTACAGGTGACGGGATAACATAAATTCTTACCTGCTCAGCGCACGCCGAAACCTCTTCCGCAAGCTTTGTTTTCTTTGTCGAGCTGCTCGTTTGCTAGGAGGGCATCCTCACCCAAGCGCTTGTGGAAACTCAGCTCCTGCCGCGTGCATGGCGCGCTGCCAGCTCCAACGGAAACCGCCGCATCCCTCACTGCGTTCCAGTGCGTTGACCGGCGCCGCCCACAGTTGATCGTGCTTCCGCTGGACTTGGCCCAGCGACTACCTGAGGGGCGCGGGTGCCCCAGCACTCGCCGATGGAGGGGGATCGGCGAGCGAGCTTGTCATATCTCAGCAGTGCCAACGTCTTTCGACGCCGGGACGGTCCCGTTAGGACGGCGCTGGCCTATAGAGATGCATAGCACATAGCATCGTCACGCATCGTCGCGCCTTGCTGCACTTTTCGAAGTGCAATTACCGCCGAATCTCGTCCGCCTACGCGAAACACGCGCCTATGGCGCCAAAACTCACCTCCAAAACGCTTGATAATGTCTGGTTCCCCTCTATAGGAGTCCTGAAGCAGCTATGGGCCTCAGGAAGTCGCTGTGGGTGTGGCGGGTCGGTTGAGACTGCGGATTGTGCCTTGTGGCTGTGCAGATGAGCGAAATAGGGGGCACCGGCCGCGTCCCGCGCCCATCGGGGTGCCTAATTAGGATACGTAATGTGGCGACCGGACCGACTATGCCAGCCTGGGCGGGGGCAAAAAATTAAAAAATATAGTCATCCGCCGGCACAGTAGGCAATCCTGTCGTCAAGGCGCCTGCGCGCGAAGCCCCGCCTACCTCGATATCCCGTTTTGCGTGTGAGGCTCAAACGCGTGAGACGCAAGACAATTCAGAATCAAGGCAAAGGTTTCTGCTACGGTTCCAGGGTCGAAGAAAGTGCAGAACGGCCTTTGCACACCGTCATCGTCGGCGGCGGGATTTTTTTCTTCTTCCGACACCGCCCCTCCCTTTAGCACCACCTTACACGCCCGTCTTCCCGACCTCGTAGGCCCGACAGGAAGAGATACATGAGCGACACGATACCGTCCAGCATTGATGATGTTCCACGTGAGATTCTGGCTCCTGTGTCTGTGGATGAGCTGATATCCCAGGGACGGGCGCCCGTGAAAGCGCAGTTCCTTGTTCCGGCGGCGCCCAAGGTGGCGGTGGAGGCGGTCACGGGCGGAGCCCATCCCGGCGGCAGGGGAGCGGCGGCGGCGAAAAAGTCCCGAAATCAAGTTAAACGGGTAAGCGACACTGGGTATCCAGCACCGCTTTTAGCGGCTCTACGAAAGATTTCAGCTAAGTGAGTATTGGGATTAAGGCCGGAGGGTGGTGCTGAGTGCTGACGGTGGTTGACTCTCGGTAGGAGAAGCGCGAGGAGCGGACGGGCGCGGGCCTCCTCTGCCTCAGCTTCATCCACGGCACGTGCAAGTTCGGCGACACCTGCCGACGCAACCACGACGTGACCGCCTTCCTCGCGCAGAAGGTGTGTTTTGCTTTCTACCCATTCATTTTATATCACTGGGCGCTTGATCCGCTACCCTGCTTGTCGTAAGCTTCTGGTGTTACTCCACGTCGTCGTCACATCAGGAGCCGGAGCTGCCGGGTCGCTGCCCCTTTGAGTCCACCGGAAAGTGTAACTACGGTGAGTCGACGAATATGATCGCGATTTTCAGGCGATCCAATCTCTTATTTTCCCGTCTTTTGACTCGCAGCTGAAGATTGGGAGAGGAGGTGATGAGCCGTCGGTGTGTGTGTGTGTGTGTGTGTGTGTGTGTGTGTGTGTGTGTGTGTGTGTGTGTGTGTGTGTGTGCACGTTTTCTGTAAGCCCGCAGGTGTCACCTGTCGTTGGCTGTCAAAGCACAATACGCATGATGAGTTCACTCAGCAGCATTTGGACGCATTAAAGGAAGCCACCGCCACGACGGAAGAAGGGGACGCGAATGGGGGAGGAGGGGAAGAGGGGTGCGAGGTGGCGGCCGAGGACACCACGGAGGTCCCTAAAGGAGACGGGACGGTGCCCACAACCACCGTGGAGCTGCCCATCTCTGACAATATCGATGCGGAGGTTAACTTCATATCCTACGAGCTGCAAACGCAGCTCAGAAAGTAAGCCTTCGCTTCCCTAGGCTTTGGCAGTAATGCACCATTTCCCCCATTCATTTTGGAGGCCAGGGATTTCCGAGATATGCTGTTCATTCTCAAAAGCTGATCGCTCAATTTAGGGTAAGAGAGAGGAGTTGGTGATGAGACCTGTTTTGCACGTCAGTCTGATTGCCAGTGACGACAAAACAACACAACATGAATTACTACGGTTTCTGAGACTCAGCAATTGAGCAGGTCATCGTATATTGCAGCAGGATGGGAGGCAGGTCGCGGAATGATTAATTCGATTCTGTGTAGGATGGAGGGGGATGGCAGTGTATGATGGAATTCGGTGATGAGACCTGTTTTGCACGTCAGTCTGACTGCCAGTGACGACAAAACAACACAACATGAATTACTACGATTTCTGAGACTCAACAATTGAGCAGGTCATCGTATATTGCAGCAGGATGGGAGGCAGGTCGCGGACTGATTAATTCGATTCTGTGTAGGATGGAGGGGGATGGCAGTGTATGATGGAATTCGGTGATGAGACCTGTTTTGCACGTCAGTCTGATTGCTAGTGACGACAAAACAACACAACATGAATTACTACGGTTTCTGAGACTCAACAATTGAGCAGGTCATCGTATATTGCAGCAGGATGGGAGGCAGGTCGCGGAATGATTAATTCGATTCTGTGTAGGATGGAGGGGGATGGCAGTGTATGATGGAATTCGGTGATGAGACCTGTTTTGCACGTCAGTCTGACTGCCAGTGACGACAAAACAACACAACATGAATTACTACGGTTTCTGAGACTCAACAATTGAGCAGGTCATCGTATATTGCAGCAGGATGGGAGGCAGGTCGCGGAATGATTAATTCGATTCTGTGTAGGATGGAGGGGGATGGCAGTGTATGATGGAATTCGGTGATGAGACCTGTTTTGCACGTCAGTCTGACTGCCAGTGACGACAAAACAACACAAAATGAATTACTACGGTTTCTGAGACGCTGCTGTTAAGGATGATTCGATATGTGGGGTGCATGTTGCATGCATACCTGTTGGAGTGTCATGTGTTGGTTGTGTTCTTCATAACAATGGCATTGCGAATGAATTTGACTGCCATCGAGAACTACTAGCAATTTGAAAGGCTGTGGTTATACTGGGTTATGCCATTAACTGTGCACTGAGATGGTATTGAAAGCAGACCGTTGCTTTGTTGATGTCGTTAATGCGATGTGGGTCGGTGATGAGACCTGTTTTGCACGTCAGTCTGACTGCCAGTGACGACAAAACAACACAAAATGAATTACTACGGTTTCTGAGACTCCGGGCCTTTGGTGTAGAGCAGCTTGTCGGCGGGCGGTTGTTGTGCATTTCGGTTTATGTTCCTTAATTAAGCGAATAATTTGCCTCCTATTAGCTGTTCACCCCACAAAGCAGATACCCAGCGGTAGTGTGGTTCTCACCCCTCCCTGCCTCATTCCCTCTCAATCCCTCAGGAGCGTGGACATCTATCCGCGGTCGAGTGCAGTGCTGAAAGAGCTCGGGTGCCAGGTCAGCAAGCGCAGACAGTTCAAAGACAAACACAAGGTACCCTCCCCCCCTTCCCCCCCCCCCCCCCCCCCCCCCCCCCCCCACACACACACAGCCCTCTCTTAGCCACTCCCGTAGATTGGAAATTCGTGTTGGAGTTCACAACGCGATAACGTGTCTCAACTCCGTCAATCTCTTCCATTGTTTTGGGTAAACGTACACTATTATTACATTGTTGTCTTTGGAGTGCTTATGGGTACAGTGAAGGGGAGAGAGAGAGGGAGGGAAAAAGGAGATTGATTGTACAAGAACTAGCAGACTGGATGCACCCAGCCGAACGGGTCATCGGCCTGCTCGTTCTGAATGCTTACAAGCGCGTGGTACAGCTCCTGCGTCACCGGCCCCGCATCCCCACCGTTGAATACGGTCTTCGCCCCCTGTCCAGGGGAACGGGTGGTCCATATGGTTATCGACAAAAAAGGCTGCTGGTATGCATGCCATATTAGGGACTAATATGTGCGGTTGGTGGAGACAATGGTGTAGGGGAAGGTTAAGTTAACGAGTGTAAGCATGTTTTAGCGTAGGTGGGTAAAATGTGGGAGGGGAGGGTGCGCATTGGTTGAGGGGGATCACCTGGTAGGAGAGTGACGCCACCGGGGCTACCACCACCGCGGTGCCGGAGGTAAACATTTCGTCGCTGGTGAGGGCTGTGCGCACAGGGAGGGGCCTCTCGGCGACTTCGTAGCCGCGAGCACGGGCGAGCTGCAGCACGCTGCGGTGGGCGGGAGGAAATCCATATCTTAGCACATTCGCAGTTAAAGAGTCAGACAATAACGTTTAATCACTTACATACTAAGGACCAAAGTATTTGTAATGACAGCGTGATGGAGTCAGTGTGACTAGGACGAGTGGCATCCTTTACTCGCCAATTGTTTGTGTATGAATATATTTCGTTTTTACTCAAGGTATTTGCGAAGCTGATTATACACGCGGTGGTGCCGTTACTTGATAGTTGTACCTGTTTTTGATAATGATGCACGAAGAGGGTGCTTCTCAATGAAAATCCGACCGACGCTAGTAATTACCATTTGGCCTTCGCGTGGGTTCGGATTTTTTCAATTTGCTTCATAGATTCACCGGATGGACGTTAAGTATTACGAGTCGGCAATATTCTTTAAGTAAAACGAACGTTTAATAGGTCTGGAGTTCTTTGTGTGAGTTGTCATTCACCTGTCTCTGGTAACCCCGGGGAGGATCGTTCCCGATAGCGGCGGCGTCTGGATGGTGCGCCCCTTGACGGAGAACACATTGCAGGCGGATACCTCCTCTAGGTTCTGTCCTGTGGCTGCGTCCAAGTACACTACGTCGTTGAAGCCAGCGGCCTGGGCTGCCACCGTGTGTGCAAGCCCCGAAGCGTAGTTACCCGCGCACTTGGTGCTACCTGTGCCACCTGTCACTGCGCGGTGCGTTCCTTCCGCAACCTTTAGATGGATGGGCGCCATTTTGCCGCCCTGCCAGGCCACCCGTGCGAGAATTTAGATAGTCTTTCATGTTTCTGTAGACTCGAAGCGATTCGAACGACACGGGCGTTCCAGGCGGTGTGTGTGCGTAATTGCATGTCCGCAGACGCGTTTACCTTGAAATAAGGCCCGACTGCAACGCAATAGACGAGGAAGGTGTACTCAGTCGCGGGTTTGACACCTAGCACGCTACCGCTCCCGATCAGCAGCGGTCGAAGGTACAGAGAGCCAGCGCCCATGGGTGGAACCAAGTCAGCGTTGGCTTCCACCTGTCCGTAGGGGAACAGACGGAAAGAGAAAGAGTTGCTCAGTCGCTTGCTCTAGTGTACTGGATTACTGCCGGTTCCCTCGAAGCGCCACACTCGACACACACAGTTTGAGGTGAAGTGCGGGGTGATATTGACTCTACGAGTGTATACGCTCATTGAATTAACTAGTGGGAAAGACGTAGGCGTTGGTTCCACCGGTGTTTATTAGTTTTCCGTTTCGACGCTTCGTCGAGAGGGCTCACCGTTTTCGAGACGGCGTTCATGAAAAAGTCCTGCGGAACTGACGGCATCATCATGCGACTCGCACCGGTGGCCATCCGCGCCGCGTTAGAGTCAGGGCGAAAGAGCACAATGCGGCCCTTAGCGGTGCGGTACGCCTTGAGGCCCTCGAAGATGCTCTGGCCGTAGTTTAGAACGTGGGCGGTGGGCGGCAGAGTCAGCGGGCCGAATGCTTGCGTGTCACCCTCCCACTCCCCGCCCGCCCTCCACGTCGACCTGAACATTGTCTCTCCAATATGACTTTCATCGAAGCGAAGTCTCCCCCAATCCATGTCTTGCCGGGGTGGAGGTGTAGGGGGGCCAGCCCCTTCGGCTACTTGTGGGTCGGCCCTCAGCGCGACTGCTGAGGTGGACAGTCCGGCAGCACCGCCGGGATGGACCACGGCCGCCATACGACGGAGCCACCCCCCGCCGCTCGCGCGAACGCCGACTAGCGCGGCCATAGTGTAGCGTCCAACGCTGAGTTTGGATTCGGTATCGTGCTTACCAAGCTGTTGGGAGTTTTTCGAGCGTGGCGCTTATTGCACGACAAGGAGACTGCTGTGGCGCACTGACGTTGGACCGCTCCGCTGGCCTTTGAAGCCAGCTCAGCTTTGGCGCGCGTTTTGTGCTGCTTCATCCGTTCGTGTCCCCTCTGTTCTTGCTGGGGTATACTTTTTTGTGCCCTAATTATTATATCGCTTTTTAGACGATACACATGTTCGTGTTTATAGACGTACATAAATAAGTGTGAGGGTATTATCGGGCACCCGTACTAAATATTCGCGCGTATATCCGAAATGATCCGTAGTGTGCGAGTGAGGTTGATCCGACAGCGAAGCGATCGGCGGACGGCAGACGACGATCGCGTGTATAGCTGGCAGTGAATTTAGCGCGACTTCAATTGAAATTGCAGAGAACACCGGTGTGCTGCGGAGCTTTTATTAATCACTTGAAATATACTAAAAATTTCTTACAAGAAAAAAGCAGTGGAGGCCACCAAGCAAAAAGAAGAAAAGAGGAAAAAACCTAAGCCCGAGGAACAGGAAGGCATGCCACAGCGTCGGCACTGCCCTCCTGAAAAGCGTCGCGGAGATAGGAACCCAGAGTGCCATGAAGAGCAGCAGAAAGACTATTCACTTGAAATCTCCGTGTCGCAATATCCGTATATAGATCAAATTCTACAATTTTGCCGTTTTAAGTGCAATAAAGAAAGCAGTGGAATTCACCAGCGAAGAACAAGGGGGAAAAGGCGGCAAAGAAGGCCATACAAGCATCAGTAAGGATTATTGGCACCACAGCGAAATAAAGGGATTTCTCTTAACCTTATAAGGAATTATGTTATTTTCCATTGTTGCGCGGAAGTTCCTCGTGTTTTCCGTATTTTCTTTGTGGTAGTATTAGTGCTTCGATTGTGCAGAAACAATCCCCTGTCGAGCTCCCGCCTTTAATTACACATTTTTGTCAACAAACATTGGGATAGGAAGTCTGTGTTTCGCCGTACTGATAATAATCTATACTTGTCGCCAATTTATTTCAAAACAATGGACGAACTATAATTACCACTCTTCGCTGTTGGCATCGATGCTACGGCGATCATAGATAGGGTACAGCTTAATAAAGAACGACAATTATTGCAATTCAATCAAAAGAAAGGTGCCTGTTCGGGAACGCACAATAGCAACTCTCAGTAATGAATTGAAGGAGGTCAACCTGGAGGGGGCGAATTCAAGGGCTCAATGGGGGGCAGAACGATATGCTTTTTCTCTTATCCCCTGACTTACCTACATTCAATGCTGTTGCTTTTGTAAGCAGTGTTGCAAGTCAATGAAGCAAATTCTAAATGAAACGTTGCCACAAGCGCAAAATAGACCCTGCACTAACCGTGCCTGGAAGTAGTTCTCGTGTAGCTTAACATGGTGTATTACATTATTGTGCCACACTCCAAATCCATTGTTGTTACATAATGGCGACGATGTTATGATTGCATACCGCTGACACGAATGCCACGTACTTAATGGGGCCAGAGCTGTGAAATGCAGAATACTTGCTTTTTGAGTTCAGTTCTTTTTGTGGTTAATGTTTTCGGCATCCTACCAACTACAGCTCCCGCGTTCACATCATTTTGAATCCTGAATGCTTTGTACTTTCTTTGGTGACCTGTCCAAGGGGAATACAACCGGGAGAGCGGTTGCAACCATGAAAGCATCTGGCTCGCCCCTCCCTTCCTTACTGTACTCGTTTTCACTCGGCCAAGTAACCAGTTCGCGTGTGTAGGTGAAAAAGCAAAAAACGGTGGAAGGCTCGGATGCTGCCCCTGCGGAGGTAAAGATCTACGATGTGCAGCGCTCTGATGATGGTACGTGCCCCTCCACACACACACACACACACACACACACACACACACACACACACACATTTATCATTAGTAATGGACCAGTGTAGTTTAAGGTGAAGCTGGAACTGGAGCGAAATAGTATAAAAGCTTATATGACAGGGCGCTGTACAGAAGGATACCCGCGCGTGCAAAGCTGTTTCGTCCAAGCTTATGTCAGTTCGTGTTTATCTCGAGTTGGTATGATTTCAGGCTGTTTCTCCAGTGATTTCCATTTTTTGGTTTCCGTAATTCATAGCCGAGTTACTATTTTGCACGCCTGTTAAAGATTTTTATACTCGTCGGAAAGCAAAAATATATCTGCGCTGAAGTTTGTATCACTGACGGTGCTAATGGTTTTATGCAGGGACGGGCTTCGACAAGGAGCTGCCGATACGGGTGGAGGAGAAGACGCGGATCGACTTTCGAGACAAGCTTTACCTTGCGCCACTGACCACAGTCGGCAACCTCCCCTTCCGCCGTCTATGCAAGGCTCTGGGCGCGGACGTGACGTGCTCCGAGATGGCGATGGCGACCAACCTCTTGCAGGGCCACAAGAGTGAGTGGGCGCTGCTGAAGCGACACCCGAGCGAAGATCTGTTTGGGGTTCAGATATGCGGGGGTTACCCCGACGCGGTAGCGCAGACGGCCGAGATGCTCGATAACAATATCTCGCTCGATTTTCTGGATCTCAACTGCGGCTGCCCTATCGACCTGGTGCGCTGCCCTTCCTCTCGCTTTGAATCTGCAACGTGTGAAATCCGTACAGCACAGTTATTCGGCACCCTTGTCACAGATTGTCGTTGTCGACGGATTGGTGCTACCGTGATCGAGGCCATACATGAATGACGTTGGATCATTATGCCATGCTCGATATTCATCACGGTCGAAGTGCTAAACAGTCGCCAATCAATATTTGTACGACAGCACTCGAATGAAAAAAATGGCGCTCTCATCTGTATCCATCTTTAGCTTATCACAACTCCGGATGAAATGGAAAAGGAAAGCGGTTTCATGATAGAGATTTAAGTTACTGCGGAGTCGAGTATGGAATGAGAAGCGAAAGAACGTCTTGTGGCAAGAAGTGCCGAGAATAAGTTGATTATTTGTTTATTTGAGACTTGGAGTAGGGCTACACTGGGAAGTTCAGCGTGCAGGTAGCGTGCTGGACATAGAATAGGTGACCAAGCGAATCAACGGACAGTAGTTGCGCCCTGTCTTATTATACAGCGGAATAGCGAAGGAAGGAAAGAACGGCCGATGTTGTGCAATGGAGGGCAGTGCTGACGCTGTGGCATGTCGTCCTGTTCCTCGGGCTTAGGTCTTTTCCTCTTTTCTTCTTTTTGCTTGGCGGTCTCCACTGCTTTTTCTTGACAAACGGGCGATGGAATATGATTTAGAGGTATGGTCGATTGAGTGCATTGCGATGCTGAAGTACTAAATTGGTGGCTTCTCTTGACAGGTGTGCAACAAGGGCGCGGGGAGCACGCTGCTGACTAAGCTGGAGCGACTGGAGCAGGTGGTGCGCGCGGCGTCGCGCAGCATCTCGTGTCCCTTCACTTTCAAGGTAAAATCGCTTCGGCTATTCCACTCTTCGTTGATCACGGCGCAGCGCATTGCAACGCGTCCGAACCCAGAAAACGCCCTGAGTATTTGCCGATACGCGCGCAGAAAGACGCCCGCGAGTTCTGTAGTCGACGTTGTATTTTAGTCAGGCGAGGCAGTGTTCATTTTTTGGTCATATGTGCCTCAGAGTATATTATTCGCACCTTAAAGTTAATATAATGTAAACCTTTGACTTCGATTTTTCGTGTTCTTGTTCATGAGGTGATTTTACTAAGCCCCAGTTTACGTACTCATTCACCACTGTCCCGAACATTCTGCCAAATGGTGTTATAGAATTCTAAGCGCACACACATCCACGCACGCCGACCTACTATCAAGTTGTTACGAGTTTGCCATGTCAACAAACGTCACAACATATCACTCGCCGCTATCGATCATTTCATTTCTTTTGTATATAATCATACCAACCCCTTATTTGATCATTTTTCTTATTTTCAGCATTAAACTTCTCTGTCGATGCTAGTCGTCGTCTGTGCTTAGTATGCAGTGTGATCGCGCTCGCAGGTGAGAAAGGGCTACAACGACAATAACGACATCGCGCACACCTTCCTCCCCCGCGCCGCCGAGTGGGGCGCCTGCGCGGTGACGCTGCACGGCCGCACCCGACAGCAACGCTACTCCAGGCGTGCCGACTGGGACTACATCGCGCGCTGCTCGAAGGCGGTCGCCCCGACCGGGCTGCAACTCATCGGTAACGGCGACGTCTTTTCTTACTCCGAGTACAAGGAGCGGATGGATTCGGGTCGCGGCGACGGCGACGTCGACGGCCCCGGCGGCCTGGCGACCTGTATGATCGCGCGCGCCGCGCTGATCAAGCCGTGGATATTCACCGAAATTAAGGAGCAGCGCGAGTGGGACATCAGCGCGGGGGAGCGGCTGGAGCTGCTCAAAAAGTTTTGCAACGCGGGGCTGGAGCACTGGGGCAGCGACTCCAAGGTAGTGTGCCGTGGCATTTTGATAAATCGCAAATTTCACGTTTCCCTTCTTTTATTATTTCCCATTAATCGCATGCCTTGATTAAACCTTCAGTCATCCCATTCTGATTCTTAAGTTAAATGATGTAAAATTTTTGCTGAGAGAAAAAATTGGGTGTTTTGGGCATGTGCTGTTGTACTGACACCCATTCTTAAGATGTAATCCTCGTCATATGCGGAACCTATTTGACAAAGCATGTGATTTTATAAGTACCGGATTGAACCGCATTATTATCAGAATCGTATCACAGATGCGCTGTAAGTAAGAAAATGTGAAGTCGAAGTTTCAGAAGGGCACAAATATAACAAACATTTGATTACTGAATTTAGAAAATAGATATATTCGAATTTGGATTTTGACCTTTTTACGTTGTGGTGACTGCTGCGTACGGTGTGGTAGGGCGTGGAGACCACTCGCCGCTTTTTGATGGAGTGGCTCAGCTTCCTCCACCGCTACATCCCCATCGGCCTGCTGGAGCGCCTGCCCTGCCACCTGCACTGGCGCCCACCCGCCTACGCGGGCCGCAACGACCTCGAGACGCTCTTCGCCTCCAGCAGCGCCAGCGATTGGGTGCGCATCAGCGAGATGCTGCTCGGCCCCACGCCCGCCGGCTTCAACTTCGCGCCCAAACACAAATCCAATGCGTACGCCAACACGGACAACGCGAGCGAGGCCGGAATGGCGCTCGGGGACGACGACGGGGTACAGAACGGGTGAAAGCCGTAGTGGCTGGTTTTTGCCCTGAGGAGGAGGCCGAACATTCCGCGATCGCCGAACGAACGCTGGCAATGTTGTTTTGCATGTTCAATTAATGTTGTGTAATTTGACACATCGCATTATGAAAGTTTCTGGATTAGATGAGGGCGACGGAATAATTTCCATCCTTCGTGATGCACACTCCACAAAATTCCGGACAATATGGTGTGCATAAGCTAGTCAAGAACGCGTGCGCCTCTCTCCACGTCAAGCAAGACGGCACCGAGGTACCACCCAACTACGGCAGAGCCGGGAAGCAAGCAGTTAGCAGTCATTAGGTTTGGTTAGTTGCGAGCTTGTCGAATAAACTGAGCTGAGAGCGAGTGCTGTCGGACGAGCTTGTCGAATAAAGCCCTAAAAATCCCACCAAGTTGTTTGAACTGCACGCGTCGTCCTGAGCACCACACGCGGGCACTGCTCAAGCGCTCACACCAAGCTGCGTATTGCTCATTGAGGCACGCAACCCCATGTCTTGGGACTTATTGGGGAGGTTTTGGCGGAGGCGTGGATGCCGGGTTGAATGCACGAGGCTTGGTTTGCGGGTGAGTGAATGGAGCATGGAAGTTCACGCCGCATGCACGGGTGATGTATATGGAAATCAAGCGAGTATAACCCGCATGATGCCGCTCTTGTTTGACAGTTCATTGTTTAAATGGGTCAGGGTGATTGGCATTCGAGGTCCAGCTTGGCCGTTTGGGCCGCATCACATTGACGGTGGTTTTTGGAAAGGTTGGGGTATATACTTGTGCCACCACACCCGCCCCACGCGTAGCACACGCCGAACAATGGGAATTGATGAACATTTATCGACAAGCCCAGCACAAATCACCTCGTGAGGTGAGACGGACTCGACGGGTGTTGCAACTTGGCATTGCGGCTGAGTTGTACCGAAATATACCGGAAAATAAGATAATTTGCCAAAACTTTCTGAACAAGTGCATGGGTGCGTTAGACGCGTGTCAACAAGACGCGTCCAATGGTACCTTAAACAGCAAATCTTGACCTTGTATGGGATATTTATGACCGTAATGATGTTGTTGCCGAACGCACCTTGCCCTTGGGTTGTGCGGATATAGGTGGTAAGTCTACATACGCGATTGCATGCGTTTTCTCCACAACGGCCTGCCCAACAGCTCCCCCCTCCGTCGCTAATGTATAATATGCGCACGACCATTGCACAATCGTTCATATTGCGGCGCTTTTAGCCATTTCCTTCTTTCGTGTAACCGGCACGGTGTGGCATTTTGCCTTCGGAGAGCTAACTCCAGACACAAATATGTTCTGTTCTACGTGTTGTTGCTGTCATTGCCGGCGGAAATGCAAATGGAGTAAGACATGAGAAGATGTTTGATTGTTAGTGTTAAACAATACATTGTAATCGAACAAAGGAATTGTTAAAGGTTCTACCACCTCCCTCTAATGCACCAGACTTAAATTGCTTTCGTCTAGGTAGTTTGCACCTGCTCTCGCTTGGTCATCGTGCCAGGTGCTAGGGCTCCCTAACGGTTGCCCTAACGGTTGCTAAGGGCTCCCTAACGGTTGCAAACAGACTAGCGACGTCCTTTGGGAATCTCGTCCAACGCGTCGTCTAGCTACTATAGTTAGATTAACTGTGCGTACATGTACGTACCGGGGGGTATTGGTGGTTGTACAGTACGCATCACTACCCTCGCTAAATTGAAGTAGCGACGTACCCACGATGCACGTCCTTCCGATGGAAAAGTACGAACTGGATTTTAAACTCGAGTCGCTATACAATATCCTGTAATGTATTATTGCAGGACCGTACTCGTCACAGCGGCGACTGTTTGAAAGAGCGTTTCGTTCGGGTGCGGGCGCGTAAATCCCACGCACTTAAGCCCGGTAGTGCTCGTATTCGGCCCCCATTATCTGTCGGCGCAGTCCCTCTTGGGCGCAAGGAAAGTATTGCCGAGAAGTTGAGAAGAAATATCAACGATTCAGTCGATACAAGGTTGCAGTTTTTTCATGCTAAGGTATGAAATCTTGTCCGGACACTTGTGGGGGAGTGAATTCGGCGATCTGGTTTTTAATTGTTTTGGTTCGTGGTCTTCCTCGAACAAAAAGGGGTAGGGGAATTTGTCTAAAGTACTGCCGGTTGCCCACAATGTATCTCCCCATTAAACCCTAAAAAAACATCTACGATTGAACCCTAAAGCTCGTCGTAATGTTGTGGCCTTGCTGCTTCGATCAGGACCTCAAAATGCGTCCTTATTTGCACGACTGTCATGTCTGATTAGACAAACCGAGGTTTTTAAGGAGGGGGGCCGCCACCTAGAATAAAAAAATAAATGGATCGCCTCGAGTGTCTGTGATTTTGCAGCACAGTCCACTAACCCAGTAGGGCATGTCGTGCAGCAATATGCATCCATTTCCTGCACCCTCGCCATGACAATAGGGATCAGCAAGGAGAGTTTATGTACACACTCGGAGAAGCACGCGCACAGAGGCACACACACACAAAGCAGACAATCACACACACACACACACACACACACACACACACACACTCACTCACAAAAACAAATTAGAAACACACAAAACAGACAATCGCACACACACACACACACACACACGCACAAACACTCTCTCTCTTCATGTTTTCTTTACATATTTGTCTATATTAGACTATTGAATGTGTTTTGCAGTTGACGGAAGGGAATGCACCGACATGGCACGTTTAAGTCGAGCAGTGACGTGCAATTGTGACGTGCAGTGACATGCAATTGTTTGAAAATGCAGGAATAATACGGATGGATGCTCCGAATCAGCTTTAGCGAGCTGTGGAAGACCTGCCAGCACTTTTCCATTACGGGTAAGTTATCAGTAAGTTTTACGGCTGGAAAAATGATGTTATGACACATAATGCAAAAACACACACACCTGGAAAACACATTGCCTGAGCAGCCCGGCCACACTTCTACAGACTCCGAACACAGCATGCAACACATAGGAGCCGCTGATGATGCCTGTGCACTGACGGCTACTTCTCGCACACTGTCGCGCCGAACAGACATTAACAGGGCTGAACATTAAAAAGCAAAAGAATGGCGACACATAAATACATATATCAATTACCTTAAAACAAGAAAACTTAATTATTTACGCTGCTCAATAATAATGGCTACAAGTCTCAAGTACGCTGCCTGTCGCTCCACCCATTCCCCTGTTCACACACATACATAATCACTCCCAAAACCACACACCGACATATACACGCACAAATCACAAAAAACACTCACGCGACCCATCCCATCCTATGACGTTGAGATGAAATAAAGAAATGGAATATGTATGTCAGGGAGCGCTGCCATGTTGCTGCCCCCTTTCAGAATCAACGACCGTACGTATGCAAAGATAGCACATCTCAAAGAATGCATGGCGATAATTCATTTAGGAAAAACTTTACATACGCTCCGCCGCCCAACTTAAGGCCATCATACAAAACACCGCAAGCTAATGCCGAGCGAGCGTACTGACGCACGGCTCCGGCAGAGCGCAGTCTGCGGATTACTATGAACGGTGGAAAAGGGGGGGAGACGATATAGGAGTACACATGGTTCACCAGATGCACTCGCCGCACACACACACACACACACACGCGCGCGCGCACAAACAACAAAGCGACGCTGGCATCAGTAGTACTGGTACACCTTAACTGCCTGACTACCTTTGGGGAAAATAACCGATGTGTCCGGTCACAGGTATTACTCACACGCACAAGACGGTGGGCAGCGCTGTCCTGACTGATTCGTCGGCTGGTAGGTTGGACGAGACGATACGAAGGAGAGAGGGAAAAGGGGGGAGAGAGAGGGCCGAGCCATTGGTGCTCCTCATCACCGCTGCGAGGCGATGGTGGAGGAAAAGTATCCCATAGGATGAAACGTAACATCTTTGGCGTCCTCAGACAAAG
Organism: Tetraselmis chui; assembly: GCA_026401115.1. Lineage (NCBI taxonomy): Eukaryota > Viridiplantae > Chlorophyta > Chlorodendrophyceae > Chlorodendrales > Chlorodendraceae > Tetraselmis > Tetraselmis chui. Next base: position 102,576 of record JAPMLY010000755.1, read on the forward strand.
AACATTCTTCCAGAGAGGATGTTGTTCACCTCGGCCAGGGTAGCGCTGAGTCCGGTGCCACCAGACGCGCTGCTGGCGGCGTCGCTGTCGCTGTCATTGTAGGCGCTGCAGAGGAGGCGGCCGCGCTCGGCGGCGAGGTGCGCGTAGTACGCGGGCTGGACGATGCTGACGGAGCGGGTGCAGCGGCAGTAGAGGTAGCAGAGGTGGTGGGTCAGCAGCTGCAGCTGGTCCGCGCTGAACTTATTTTCGTCCAGCAGCACGTGGTAGTGCGCGGGGCGGACGGTGCCCTGCAGGCAAAGGGGACAGCAAGATTTGAAAATGTTTGAGAATTGCAAACCCGCGCGCAGACGCACGCATGAACAAATCCAGACAACCAGACACACACACACACACACACACGCACACACACACACACCCACACACACACACACGTGCATTATACTTATTTCGTATTTGTTGTTTGTTACGTTGTCTATCCCTTACATCATACATTCACTAATCCAGCCCAATATTCACATATAAATTTACATTCATGCATTTTTTTGTTTCCATTCATTCGCTATTCACTCGTCTTCCTATGGATTCATCCAATTCCTCGAGTCTTAGCTTGGAAAGGTAAAAAAATTGTTAAATTAAAAGTGTTTGAAGTGACGCAGACCTCTCTCTCTCTCTCTCTCTCTCTCTCTCTCTCTCTCTCTCTCCGACAATTTTTAAGGGAGGGGGGAGTGAGAAAGCTTGAGAGCCACACGGCATGAATGGCATGCTAAAACATAGCAATAAAATGCATTATGAGTCTACAGTCAGTGTAGGGATGTATTTAGCGGGTGGAGAGGTGGCCACATACTAAGGTGGCAGTTCAACTGGGGCGAAGACATCGCACACCAGCCTTCAGAATATATGGCTGCACTGGCGATTGAGACCCCACTGTTAGGACCTATTCCCCTTCAGTCTTAATACTAAAAATATGCACACAAAGCAACGGGGGGTCTCACTCCAATGGAATGTTGCTTAACCTCACACTGCACCACGTACGCACACGCATTGTTAATTGCTCGCACGCTCTGAATAATTGCCAGTATTACAGACACGATTAGGTTTAGGGCTTCAGCTGAAGTGTTATGCCCTTTTCCCATGTGCTCATTTATTAGGAGAGCGGGTATGGCAGAAGACGCATGCACATGGAGGAAGCAAACAGAAAAACAAAACACATGACTCGGACGCATTAGAGGGGCTCCGAATCCCGCCAAATATCATTAGGACTATCGCAGAAAAGGGCAAATCACGGGAATAAATAAAAGACGGTATGAATACAACATATCGCGGCATCATATATCCCAGGGCACGGAGGCGCGTAGTGGAAGAGGATGAGAAGAGAAGGCGAGAAAGGGGAGAAGGGGGGGGGGGGGGGGGGGGGGGGGGGGGGGGAGGCGCACCTGGATTCCCTCGTGACTGTTGAGGAAAAAATCAAACTCGTGAGGGTGGCAAATGTCGGTGTCGATGACAGTGCCGGGCTGCAAGTTGCCCTGTCAAAAAAGAAAAAACAAAGCGTCAGGTAAGAGGACTGTAACAGGGCGGCGACACCCCACAAAGCGCTAAATCAGACGTAGTGAAGCGCGGATAATGTTTAAGGTTAAGGCCTGTAACGCAAGTCGAGGTTACACTCAGCCGTCGTACGGTGTGTCGCTGTGTCCGTCGCTGGTGTGTTTCTGCTGTGTAAAGGTGGGGCGAGTGCGAGACGGGGGCGCACCTTGCGATCGCCGTCCTGTTCAGTCTTTGGAAACAGGCGCGTCATGTGCCTTTTCTGCACCACCGCGAAGGTGATGGTGGGCTGATAGTCGGCGCCGGGACCGCTGACGGACGCGCAGGCCTGACGCAGACGGGGAAGCTCCTGCCCGGACAAAACGCGCAGACATAATTGAGTATCAATCAGCCATAATATTCTCATTCGGGGCCGCTGGCAACAGAAAGTAGCGGAATGATTTTCGAGCGCCGTCGGCGAAACTCGACGAGTCGGTATGGTGTCCTTCATCTTCAGGGGTGTGAAGGAAAATTAACATGTCTTGCGAAAATTGGACTCTATTATTGGGTGTCCCGGGACTCCATCGATACGTAATGGTACAGTCGAAACTTCGCACAAGCTTCGAAACTTCGAACAGGCAAGAACCACGGCCGAAAATATAAAGTTCGGGTCGCACATAACGTGACGACCCGAAATTCTGACGTGCGAATCGAGCAACTTCATATTATGTTGGTTCACAGTCGCCGAATGCAGCCCGCGCCAGTTGTTGGGAAGTAATCGTAAATGTTCGTCGAGATTACGAGAACGCCCGACGCTTCCAAGGGAATGCTGACACGAGGAGGCTCAGACGGCATCGCTTGGTCGGCGAATCTATTATGCAAAATATCAATTGCAGCTCATTACATTAAAAACGAGAGGTTGACGGACCAATCTGCAATGTCGTGCTTATAAGAAGAGAAAATACGGTTTCTCAATAAAAAACACTTTTTCTAGAACAGCAGGGGACTATCTTTATGTTTCGACGGCGATGCCGGAGTAGTTGGTCAGCAGGATAGCAAACAACCGAGTATCGATAGATATTTCAGACGGCGACGAAGAAGATCGGCGAATGAACGCGCGCAATTGAGTGCGGGAACTACGCCACCCTCTGCATGAGCTCGACATAGCTCGACATGAGAAGACAAAGCACAGGCACAAGCTGATAAACACGACGAATCAAATCACGTACGGTCGAATAGGAAAGGAATTTCTCTGTTAGGTTGGCTTGCACCAGACCGACGGCGAGGCCCCACCTGGTCGAGCACGTGCTGGAACTGCCCTTCCGCGACGCCGTCGCGGTAGAAAATGATGCGCTCCGGCTTCTTCCCGTTCGTGTTCTTGTAGAACTCCATCAGCAGCGCCGCGACCGCCTTGTCCAAATCAGCGATGATCTCCACACGGTGGTCCTTCGGTCGACAGAACGGGGGGCTTATGAGGGTTGCGACCCTAAAGATAAATTACCTTGACTACTACGACCTAGGAAAGCTAGGGAAGGGGCCCAATGTGAGGGTCAAACGCATTATCATCCTAAAAGGGCGGATATTTAGGACGCGGAGTGCAAGAGCGCCCCTGCGAGTGTCGAGTCCAAAGATTGTAAAGAATAGGGAATAGGGGAGGGGAAGTCGCAATATCGTTTACTTCGGTGTATTGGTGGCCTATCTCGGGGAGAAACCCTAGAACTAGGTCAATCGAAAGCCCTAAAATCGGGAGGGTGGAAACAAATGGAGCGGCGCGAGTCGGCCAGGACCAACTCAAACAAACAATGCTTTCAAAATATTTTAAAAATCACTGTGCTTCCTACATTCCTAGCGAACGGTTTGGTGATAAATTCAATCATTCACTCATGCGTCGCCCATTGCAACAGCCATCCATCCACTCGACCACCAGCTGATTTAATTTTGCAACATATTTCATATTCTCATTGTCCTTGTTGAAGTATTTCTTATCGCTCTTGCCCTCTTGCCACCCCCCCAAACCCCTCCCCCTTGTCCCCGTTCGCCTGTCTATAGCGCTTCTTGAAATTCATCATCATCGGTGGACGTACGAAAGGCACAGGGAAGGGACGGGGACCGGGCGCGCACCTGCATCAGGATCTTGGCGGCGTACTTGGAGCAGTGCATGTCGAGGGAGCCCACAACGGCGGCGATGGAAGGGGTGGAGTCGCCCGCGCCCACGCCTGGGTGCGTCACGTCTGCGCCGATGATCATGAACGGTTTGGCCTGGAAGGGCTTGTCGCCTGCACACGAAGAGCGAAGAAGGGGGGTGAGGGGTACGGCACGTCGTCACAGACATGTTTTCAAAATAGCCCACATAAAACGTATACATAAATAGCCCACGGCACAAATAAACAGACTGGTACATACCACACACAAATAAGACATGATTGCCAAAAGACAAAACAATAAGAGACGCCCCCGTACACCGACAAGTACAACAGCGCAGACACGAATTTTAGACATGGCTTCACACCCGCGTCGATAGCGAAAAACACAAAAAGCTTTAATGAACTGTCCCACATAATAATATGAACTAAATCACCAACCTCATAAAATCAAGCACACACACACACACACACACACAAGCACACGCCCCCACCCCCCCCAACCTACACACCCACCCACCCACCTGTCGAACTTCATCCAGGCGTCGTCCAGACACGTAATACACACATATACACATAACAAACACAAAACACAAACTTATTGACATACGCACAGATTTAACATACACATATACACAGACAAATAAACGAAGCAGCTCACACATATACGCGCATATCACACACACACACACACACACACACACACACACACACACACACACACACACACACACACACACACACACAGTTCCGTCCCCAAACGAGGCGCAAATACGACCATCACTCGTTATACAATGCCACAAGCCATACGTCATGTGTGGCTTTGCCACGCGCACAGCCAAGTGTTTGAGGTTTCCAGAGAACATTTGTGCCATTTTCATGTCCATTACCATAAATAATCGATCGTGGCAGCTCGGGTATCTTCCACAAAGGATAGAGGGTCGATACAGTTATTGTGGTTGTGGGAATGAGGTAGGGGCCAGCGGTATGACGCGCTTGCAAGTTGTTTGCTCTTGAAAGCAGAATATCGATTTCAAAACGAATAAATGGGGACGCACCAATGAGTGGAAAGCGGTTGGAGTGGATGGTGACGTTGGTTCCACCCAGTTTGGCATTGACCTTCATCGCTACGTTGGCAATGTACTGGTCCTGCCCGCGGATCTGCCGTGTGATGCCGGCCGAGGTGGCCACCAGGCACTGCGTGATTATGCCCAACTTGCTATCACCTGCGGTCTTGATAGCCCTGGAAGTAAACAAATAAGGGGGTGATGAGTCCGCGACGGAGAGAGAGAGAGAGAGAGAGAGAGAGGGGGGGGGGGGGGGAGGGAGGGAGGGGGAGGGAGAGAGAGAGAGAGAGAGATAGAGAGAGAGAGAGAGAGAGAGAGAGAGAGAGAGAGAGAGAGAGAGAGAGAGAGAGAGAGAGAGAATGTGTGCGCGCGTGTGTGTGTGTGTGTGTGTGTGTGTGTGTGTGTGTGTGTGTGTGTATGTGTGTATGTGTGTATGTATGTCTGTGTGTGCGCGTGTGTGTGTGTGTGTGTGTGTGTGTGTGTGTGTGTGTGTGTGTGTGTGTGTGTGTGTGTGTGTGTGTGTGTGTGTGTGTGTGTGTGTGCGTGCGTGTGTGTGTGCGTGCGTGCGTGTGTGCCTGTGTGTGTAGGGGGTGGGGGGGTAGGGGGAATCAGGGTTTAAAGATCGATACTCAATTTACCAGATTACAATAATCGATGAAATGGAATTTGGAAAAAAACTTGACATTTAATCTATGATGAATAGACATTCGCATATTTGCACCAAATGCTTGTAAATCAGTACACTAGGTTAACATATGATGCAGTGCAGCTTTTAACAATCACGAGCAGCACCGGCACTTGCAGTCAAGCGTTACGGACGCGGGACTGTGCTGCCTGCCTGTGCATCCTTACCTGTAAAGGTCAGTGTCTTTGAAGGGCATGATGCACAGGATGAGGTCGAGGGACTTCACGTTGTGCTTGGTCTTCGCTTGCTGGTTCAGGCCGGTCATCGCCTGCTCCACCGCTTGAGTAATCCTGCGTGGAACAGGTCAGGCGAAGTGACGAAAATGCAGAAAAACGGCGCGCACCACAACAACACCGACGCGACGTGGGAAAATATATGTACAATAATGAGTCCGTGAAATCACTTTGTTAGCTGCAGCCAACGACGCAAAAAACTGGCTGTGAGATGCATATACGACAGTAGGGATGGACACAAACCGCATGTATGAGTAAATGTTCAAACCTTAAATATCAGTCTTTGCTTTATGATATTTCGTATCTTCCTCTGCCTATGGACCACTCCACGATGTAACCCACACATAAACAACACCTAAACCCCCCTCCTTCACACAGACAGACATGGGCGCGTGCGCACACTCGCACAATGAAACACCCCGATGGGTGTGTCGGTCACCACAGTAAAGGTACACCCAAACCACAAGCACAGTCGACGACATAGGTAAAATTACACATACTACGAGCTGTGAAGTCCGATCAAACAGTCTGTTACCATAACATAAACACTGCCAAATCTGGAGGACCTCAAGGCTTAAACCCAACTGCCTTCCAACCGCATGTCATGCTGTCAGCCAATGAGCTCCGAAAATATAAACACGTAACGCAAAAAATAGGAGAATGGGGAGTGGGGGGGCACACGTGTTGGGCTGAGGGCGGGGGCAGAATTGCATCATCGGCGCCGAGGGGCAGCTGATCCCTATCTCGACCAGCTTACGCTGGAAATGGGTCATGAAAGGCACCAGGCCCTCGTCCACGCCGCGCCCCATCGCCTCATCCCGCGGCACAAAGCACATGACTCCCCAACACTTGATGGCCCCAGGGATTAAAAACCTGCCGCGCACACAGACAGTCAAGTCAATCAGTTCAATCGCGTAGATAATCGATAGATCGCACAATTAGTGGGCCGCATAAGAAATCAACAGGTTGTGAATGCTGATTCACACATGTGCGGATTCAAATGCCTCGAAGAATATAACCCTAATCGAACAGTGTTGAGAAGAAAAGGATGAAAAGCAGGGAGGAGGAAAGTCACTGATCTCAGGTGATCCATAAAAAGGCGCAAACTTGTAGTTTCGAACAAAGCCCAAAGCATGACACGACGCAGAGTGTCGCTGCCCCAGCGAGTCCAGCCTTGAGGTTCTTTCAATAGATAATATGGGATTTAGGGTAGCCGTAAACCCTAAATCTTGACCACTGGCTTCACAAGCAAAATAAGCATCACGCCCAGTAACATGACGAGGACAGGAGTCATGCGGAAGTTGCTCTGCAGATTACTAGGACGTCAACTAAATGAGTGCACGTGGACACCAAAGTGGGCATCAGATAAGCTGAACTTTTAGCCGTGCCATTCAAAGAACTGGAGGGCGAGGAGGAACCGAGAGAGTGAGAAGGGGCGCACGTATTAGAATTCGGCAAAAAAAAAAAATGAATATATGGCGGTTAATGTGATTGTTTCTGGTTACTGAGCTAGATACGGTTGAGGCGCCCACGGGTTGCAAACCCTGTGCTGTGAAGAATGGGAGGGGGGGAAATGGGTGGAGACGCCAAGGTACACTGAGAGTACATGATTTGAATAAATGTTACCCTTAGACACAAACAACTGGGATACCCTCAAGACCTTCCACAATTCTGTAACAGTCAAGAAGTCAAGCGCTTAATGGGTTCTTAGGAGATGCACAGGCGGAAGGGTTCAAGGGGGATGTGGGTGAGCGCAGGCGCGCACTTGCACTCCCTCAGGTTCCATGCGCCGCCCCGGACCCGCATCTGCGCTGGCTGTTTATACTGAAGCACCGGCGCGTCCAGGACCCGGCCCTTGAGCTGTTGTCAGACGGTCGTGGGCCGATCCAGCAGTGCACAGGAATGGTGAGCATACAATGGACACTTCAAACCTGTGCGCCTATTATCAAGTGGTAACTATCATCTTCAAAATCGTGTCATTGGAGACAATGCAATCAACTCTATGTACACAAATCCGACGAGACAATGAAACATAAACAAACCAAGTTGTCATTTGCGAAATTAAACGAACGCGAAAACGAGGGGAAAAATATCACACAAGAAATAATCCCAAAATTTCCAGTCAATGCGGGTCTACAACTGGCGGTGGTGGTGATGTGTGTGTGTCTGTGTGTCATAGTGTGACAGTGTATGTGTGTACGTGTCTGATGTGTGTGTGTGAGAGAGAATGTGCGTGTGATTTTGAAGATGTGGGTGTGCGTGTGTGGTTTTGTGTTATTGTGAGAATATGGAATGAGTGAGTGAGTGAGTGATGAGTGAGTGTGTGTGTGTGTGTGTGTGTGTGTGCACGCGCGTTTTGCTCTCTTTTCATGGAGAAGGGGTTGTCACCTCGGCCATTTGGGGTGCCACGTTGAGGCCAAACGCCGCCACCTGCGGGTCCTGTCCGAATTTGAGGTTCTGCGACACTTGCGTCTGGATGCTGCGCTGCTTGATCGCGGGTGGGCATGCCGCGATTTTAATCATCGCCTGAGTCTGCGCGGGTGACAGCTTCTTCACGCGCAGGCCGGCCACGATGGTGCAGATCTCCGGCGGAATGCGGGACCTGCGCAAGGAGAAGAGGGAAGGAGGGGGTAGGACATAAGAAGAACAGTCTGTAGATAGTAGATACGATTAAATACGTGGCACTAGACAAGCTACGGAGTCGCGAAGTCGCCACTCACGACCACCACCCAACAATAGTTTTAAATGGTTGCAATGTCAAGGTATGGCATATTCACATTATCAAAAATATAGATATCAGTTCGCACACTTGCGTTGCCCGCGGTGATTAGAAAGTTCGGGCGTGAGTACTGGGTGTTTTCCCTCAAAATACACCGAGTTAAATATGATATTCGATAAGGGGTGGTACGGCTTGGTAACGATGTCACTGCTTGCATCCCAACAACAGCCCACGCCAACGGCAAGTGGCACTGACACCCGATGTCAAAACACAACGCCCCTCAAATCAAACCTGACCAAAAGCGTTCACGGCAAAATCGCGTCAAGGGAACAGTGATTCTCACTCCTATCAGCTCGACACACGAACCACTGAGTCGACGTTAACGTCATGTCCTGATGCAATCCAATTAAGCTGCTATTATATGAAACGGAGCTGTGTAGCTTTAATTAATGAGCACATGCGCGATTATACATACGAATGCCTTTTAATTCAAAATACTCGAGAGCAGCATAATGTCGGGGGTGACGGCGCATCAAACTTACCCTTTGGAGCCAACCTGCAGGCACGGGAGGTTGGGGAAGCGGAGCTTGAGGCCGTACTGGTGCTGAAAGTAAGCCTCGACAGAGATCTGCGGGTAATACATGAAGCAGATTCAGTGGCGCTGGGAGGTCAGCCACTGCGACCGTCTTAAGGGTTTTTTTACCCACTTCCTTACCCGCATTTTCGTTTAAGACACAGGCTCGCCGCCAAATCGTTGGAAGGCAATAATACACTTGCATGCATGTTAAAATAAGTCTGTCACATACAATGCCGGCACATAGCAAAGGCCGGTTGCGCGTAGGAGAACAGATACAAGAGTGCGAACAAAAGCTGTGTTTAAATACTTCTCCAAATACATACGAGCAACGAACAAATATTTTAAGAAACAACAGACAAACAAACAAAATTTGCAACCCCCAATAGCGCGCGGGTTGTTGACTCGTTGGGTTGATCAATGAAAATCGGAAAATTGCTGCAGCAGCTCACCTTCCCAAGCTCCTCGTGATCAAACTTGTCCTGCCGGGCGGACAGCCTCGCGAGACCAGTCACGCGGTAGGTGCGCTTCTTGGGGTGGCTCACCACCACCTTCACACCGTGAATAGCCTGACGAGCAGAGTGGGGACAGAGCCGTGGCAGATTCAACCCCTCACGATTTTCACTACACAAGTGGTATGCACATCGGGCCATGTGCCGGAACAATAAGCTACCTCCATCGGTTGAACCCTTTCACGTAATTTTTGGGGCTTTTGAGAATAATTATTTGTCATACATGGCCACACAAGGCTACGCTAATAACAGTAGGCAAGCATTCCAACTGTGCTGGCCGGGTTACTGTATAATTAAACGGAGTACGTATATGCAAGCATTAACGTCCTGAGAGACGGGACGACGGGAGAGAACGGGTACAAGCACAACGTCCTGGGGACGATTAACGTCCTGGGGACGACGGAGAGAACGGGTACAAGCACAACAACAAAAGCAAACAGGCCTCTCGCGGGGGGGAGGGCTGGCATGGGGGAGGTCGTATTGGGCTTCTGACCTTCTTGATCTCACGGAATGTGTTGGACTCGACCCTGATGCCTTGGTCCATGTCCTGCGCAGACAGACGGCCCGCCTCCGCAAAACGGTCCAGCATAGGCCCCGCGTGAACGAAGGCTGTCGCGGCCTGCGCACAATGCAGACCCCAGTCCGCACTTAAAACTAAACCCTCCCCAATAGAGGCTGCTTCCGTGAGATGTCTGTCATTAAAGTTGTGTTTAGGCCTGGCGAAAGCATCAGTGCATATTCCCTGTGGCTGCGCAATTAGAGTGTGGAGGATGCAGCCACGCCCACATGCGTTATACTAGCCAACAAACAGCGACAAACAATTCTACAAACAAGTATCTGGGTGCGTCTTCGAGTTGTATTTTCTTAGATTATGCCTTGTATCATCTGTGAGGTAGTAAATGAGTGAGCACAAGTGAACACGTGTGCCTGTGTGTGCTGTGGGACAAAGGAGGGTGGACATGATACCTGATTGATGACAATTGAAATGCCACGTTGACAGGGGCGACTGGACTGTTGGTAGCCCAGCCAAACATCGGCGCCGCCGCCGAGCGGAAACGAGGTGCTGTTGTGCGGGAGGAAGACCGCACGCGAGAAGGAGATGGTGTCTGGAATCATGGAGACGCGGTGGCGCAACACGATGTCTAGCGCCTGTTGCAAAGCGTAAGTTTGTGTGTGTGTGTGGGGGGGGGGGGGGGGGGGGGGGGGGGGGGGGGGTTACAAACACAAAGGGCAATCTATTGAGCAGATGAACTTACGCAACAGCAGGGATATCATATTTCTAGACGGAATACAAAGCCCGTAAAAAAGCCCGTAAAAAAAAGTAAGAACTTCGAAAACAATTTGCCAACTTTCAAGACAAAAGACATACAATTGTATTCCCGAGCTTGACAGACAGGTGAGGGATGCACTTGTTAATCCACTTTTTAATATTTGTGTGTGTGAGTGTGTGTGTGTGTGTGTGTGTGAGTGTGTGTGTGTGTGTGTGAGAGAGAGAGAGAGAGAGAGAGAGAGAGAGAGAGAGAGAGAGAGAGAGAGAGAGAGAGAGAGAGAGAGAGAGAGAGAGAGAGAGTGTGTGTGCAAGTGCAAGTACAAGTTTATTTCTTTATATGGTGTGTGTGTGTGTGTGTGTGTGTGTGTATGCGTGCGTGGTTTAATTTCATTAAAAATGTTTTTTTCTCGGGGGGGGGAGGGGGGGGATCTAAGTGCTAAAGGGATTAGAATACTGATAATTTTAAGTCGTACCACAATTGCTTCGGCAGGGACATCGCCTTGGCCGTTTTGCACCCAGGTGCGGAGGGCGTTGAAGCTGATCACGCCGACCTTCTTGATGGCGACCTTGTAGGTGCGCAGCTTGCCATCGCCATCCTCGTCCCACTCCACCTCAAACTCGCGCACCTCGCCGGTTCCCAGGGTTGCAAAGATGCCGGGCGTGTAGATATTCTTCTTCCCGTCATAGCACCACCCCACCGGCCAGTTGTCGCGCTGTGACAGCTGTGCGTGGACAAGGGAGTGCCAGTGGTAAGATAAATCATAGTATGAATAATGTGATAGCATCGCGTGTGACCGCAAGTTGACATTCCCAAGATGCATAGTAACTGCCTTTTCAGCCAGAATTATCTGTGCTAAATTCACAGCCATAGCTTCCGTAGTTTTATACTTTCTTTTATCAATAACGCACCACCAAAATCTATGTTATTAAGCCAAGCTTCAGAGCGCATCTCTAGAAACGAGATAAAGTACACAAAGAAACCCAGCTGTAAAGAGAGAAATAGAGCAAGTACAGCTGTCCCCTCACGTCGACCTTGTTTGCGATGGTAAAACCATACATGCTTGATGATATACAACCGTTAGTCTACATACAAGCACACCGTGATACTCTCAAACAGTTTCTGGGTTTCAGCAAAAAGGCAGACTCGAGTGTCAGAGATACGCATTAGGGCAAAATGTGCTGTCTAAGTATTCCGAAGTTGCGCCTTTCTGTTCTACCGCCTCCCGTAGGCAGCATATAGCAGCGATGCACTGTTTTACTTGCACACGAATACCATAAGCACTCGCCTGTATGAACCTTGCACTTTACTTCACTCGAGATGTTATGATCCTTGGATCTGGTGTGTCTACATTGTTCAACTTGTAATCATTTCATTTTCCACATGTTATGTACAGTTAACCCTACAACAAAGAAGTACATGATACTTCTTCCACCTCTAGTTTCCAAATGGTGATGTCACATTTGTAGTATAGAGTCCAAGGAGCTTGAGAGCAAACGGGCACACCAACAGACAGACATACAAAAAGACAGCCACACATAAAGATATATAAACAAACAAACAAACAAACAGACAAACAAACAAACAAACAAACAATCATCAAACAAACAAACAAACAAACAAATTTAAAAAAGACGAACGAACAAACAAACAAACAAACGTACATACATACAGTCATCAATACAACAAAATTCATTACTTGGTATTAAACTATTAAAATCATTTCGCGGTAGGGTCACATATTCAGGGCTGTGGTTGCTAAAACTTGCGTCCTTCTAGGATGTGGGTGTTTTGATGTGGTGTGCGACATGCGTTGTTGCTGGCATGAACACGGCGGTGACACACACCACTTTCATGACCCCACGGCCAACAGCAGCAGGAAGCGGCTTCTCCGCACGCGGTGCCGCCGGGGCTGCGGAGGTTGAACCGCCGCCGCCCCTGCCCCCCTTCTTTGAGCGCCGACCCCCTGCGCATAGACACACCACACCAATTAGCCCCCAACTTCACCACCGCGCCCGGTAATACTCAAAACTGTGTGAGCTGGAACTTGCTCTTCTGCTTGGCAAATCTGATCCGATCTAACGAATCAAATCCGACCAAACTGATTTACAGAGGTCAATAAGATATACAAAAACAAAAATCCAACGCATAAATATATAATGAACCCAACTAATAGCTGTACAGCTTTTGCATTCGCAAATACAGAGGGTAAAGCAAAAGGAAGTGTCAGGTTAATGACCCTTTTACATGACCCTCGATAAGCATAAGTTTCTGCTTGAGAAGATGGCGTGCACTGACAGGTCACAAAACAGAGAAAGGGCAGTAGTAGTCCACATTTTATCTAAAGACCGAACATAAATAAGCAGAACATAGGTAGAAGGGGCGCTACAAAGAAGGGCGGCACTCGCCTGCTGGAGCGGTCTGCGCGCGGGCGTTTTGGATGTCCACGTCGTAGTGCACCGCAAAGTCGGTGGCTTCCTTGTCAAACTAAAATAACAAAGCAATGCACAGCCGTGTGAAGGGGGCATCGCTGCTTCCAACAGACAAAACCCGATGGCAAACCTATTCCAAATGAAATGGCGTGTGAGTGTGTGTAACACGCGCGTGTGTGCGTGTAGTTGCGTATGACCGTTTTGGCGACCAAAGTAAGGCGGCGTACCTTCAGAATAAAATGATTGGCGAGAACTGTGACAGGACTTCCTAGCTTGCCAAATCCAGGGCGCAGCGGGAGTCGAGTGGTCTGCCAAATCGACAATGAAAACAAAGGGATAAACCATACGTCAGCACACCGATTGAATTGGCTGTATACTCATTCTAATGCTGGTGTTGGCATCAGTTTCAGCGTTTTCCAACTTAAAACCAGAGCACGAACGCAGCCACAAATGGGGTGACAAATAAAACATCTGCCCATTCGACAGTATTCTGACCGGGAGCAGCGCAATCCAATAGAACATAGACAAAGTGAGCATCTAAAGAAAACTCAGCGTCAATATATAATAGCTAGTTAGGCATTGAAGCAGCCAGAGGAGGGTAGCTCACCGCAGTTTTAGTCTGGGGTTGCGCAAGGGAAAGCTCAGCCACACCTATTCGCCAGGATCACAGGGCAAGACCGTAGTCAGAGCAATGTAACGTCATGCGGGACATAATTCTATAGATAATGTCTCCATAGTGACAGAATCTCCCCTAGAATGCGCATGCATTGTTGCGTGATGTAGATATACACTATTGATCATGCGCGTGCATGGGCGGGCCGGCGGGCGTGAATGTGTGTGTGGGTGTATGTAACAGCATATGTATGTGTAGTGCATTCTTTTATGCATGTGCTGTGCAATGGGGGTGAGGGGCACACCAACAGTCTCCGGAGTAACCCGCTCGAATCCTCGCCCCACAGCCGCCGGTCGCTGCGCAACCAGGCCCTGCGCGTATGCTGCGGTTGGCAGCATGCAATGAAGGGCACATTGGCGAAGAGGGGATGCATCAGCGAAAATCAGCATGTGCAGATAGAAAGGTGAGTGCGCTACATAATAGACATGTCACAGAGGAAAGTCTTTCAAACTGTCTTAACCGGTCTAAATGATAAACAAAGGGACGAGTGGCCTTGGACGACTCTTCCAAGCCCAAAGAAGTCACGCAGAAGCAAGTTTCTGCAGGGGAAACAGAAGCGGTGTGGAGTGATACCTTCAGCAGGTGCCACAGCCCCAGGGTTGCCACCCCCTCCGCGGCCTCCTCCGTCGCGCCCCCCACCTCGCCCACCAGCGAAACCACCCCTCCCCCCACCACCACGCCCTCCATCATACCCTCCTCTCCCCCCACCACCACGCCCTCCATCATACCCTCCTCTCCCCGCTCCCCCTCGCCCTCCATCATACCCCCCTCCCCCCCCGCCACCACGCCCTCCATCGTACCCTCGCCCTCCACCGCCCCTCCCACCTCCCTCATAACCTCCTCGCCCTCCACGCCCACCCCCTCCCTCATACCCTCCGCGACCTCCCCCGCCCCTACCACCTCCACCACCTCCCTCATACCCTCCTCGCCCTCCACCTCCGCCCCTACCACGTCCTCCGTCGCCAGCACCGCCATACCCCCTGCAAGGCCAAGCACACTACAAATTGAAACATAGAAAATCACAGTCACTTACATAGTCCCTCCTTTGGGCCACGAAAAGAGCTATTGTGAGCTGTGAATGAATTTTATCATTATCAACCTTGAAAATACACCGACTCCAAACAAGCTTCAGACAACACGCAGTGTTACTTTCGGAGCGAAAGAGGGATTTTCGCTGCAGCCAGTCGAGCACATCGGCGGAGAAGTCTCAAAAGTTTACTATGATGAGTCCCGTACTGTTAGCGGTAGTGTGCCAAGGTTGCGTGTCTTTCCCAACGCTCTCAGAGCTAAACAGGACCTCCGACCGAGGCCGCACTCGGCCCGCCCGACCACGGCTGTACAAGCAACCGACAACGACAACGACCTCGCAGCAGCTTCGCAGATCTTGCTGAGAAAAGAGAATGTAGTGCAACATGAATCTGGGGTTGATGTACCCAAACAGCTGGTTCTAGAGACTGGCGCGCGAACTAGTATTTGTCATCGGCTAAGATATTGCGACAGCGTGGCCGGTGCTGCGATCTCGCCCGGTCACCGAGTGACCTGTCTCACTCCGCCCGGCTTAACTAGAAACGAAATCAGTCAAAACCAACAGTGAGATGGAAGCGTAATATATATATATTCACGAGTCCCGGCTATGGGGGAAGCAGGGGTCGCTTAACGTTCAAAACCCTGAGTGGCGTTCCGCGGGCTGGCCGGACAAACCGAGGAAGATTTTCAGTATTTAGTAGTCACTGCAGTGGAAAAGATAACATATGTGCCCTTTCGTTGAGCTGCTTACACCTCACCTGCCACCGCCAGCGTCGCGACCACCACCACCACCACGGGCCCCACGCCCTCCTCTCCCGCCGCTCCTTCCACCCTGCTGCTGGTAGCCTCCTGACATGGCGCTGAGTTGAAAAAGTCCTGAAGCTCAAGTCGGGAGATAATCGTGTTTTCGCTGTTGCAATATAAAAGGTTTATGGCCTTACTACTTACTTCCAGGGATTCATCCGGTCTGCCATCCATATAGCGCTACTGTTATTCACGGCCTCGTTCGGAGTACTGCTTGTAGCGGCGGGGCCCTTTCTGTTTTTCTTTTTATTTTTTATTTTTTTTCACCCGCGGCATATGGGACTGGCAGGTAAGCCCGCACTGTCGTGTATCAAGCACGAGTGAGAGTATTAAGGTCAAATCATGAGTAGGGTTTCCTTGCTACGGTCCACCACGGTTGAAATGTAGATCGATTATTCCCCTGTGGGCGCTGCCAATGTGTTATATAGTGGACATAGCGTGCCTCCTCAGTTCGGAGTCGGCATTCTAGTCAGCCTCTCTCGCTAGACACTCAATATTTTTTTCTACTTCTCCTTCTTCAATATTCCGTCTTCTACATTAGGATTTTGCGCTCTATAGTAATTGTTGCCTTGGTCTTCTCTTAGTTATCTTACTAGTTCTCCCGCTTTACCAAGCTTGCCCCAACGACAGCTTTCTGAAGGGTTTGTGGGATGACGCCATCGCCGATCGCGACACTCTTCGCTATCCTTTGGTCTCCTCCGAAGATGCCCTCGCCCTCGCCACCGCCAGCAACCCCGAAATCGACGGCGCTAATTGTCCTTCCGTTGTCCTCGGCGCCCGTCTCACTGTCTCTACAGCTCGCTCCGACTTAATGACCGTTTAAGCTCGCACTGGAGCCCTTTTCCAAATCGCTATTGTGACAACTCCCACCTCTCGTGACACTGAAGCTTAAAAACGTCATGTTGAAGATCCTTCCCAACAAGATCGTAAAGGCAAACGTCCCGACGCCCACGAAGATATCGCGCCGAGATCCTTTCACGAGCCACCTCACGGCTAGCTCGCTAACGACGTTAAGCTTCACCGTCGCTACGTTGCTAAAGCTAGAATTGTGCATTAAATTTAGACGCTATCTTTTGCGTTTATGACGCTAGTGTAAAACCCATCTCTGTCCTAGCTAGGGGACCATATATGTAACAATTCTCACCTAGATCTAGCTTCTCCGGCTTCCCATGCCGCCCTCATGGCAACCCTTTTAGCAATTGTGGCCACAGCCGCGCCCATGTCCCGCATTACCGCTATGCGCGGTAAAACGCTCCACGTCGAGCACGAATACGGACACGAGATAGCGAAACACTTCGCGAAGGAGGACCTTTTAGGTGAGAAGGGTTCCGCCGACGACACGAAGCTCAAGAAGGCGATCGACACCGCGAAGACCCTTCACTCCCTCCCAAGATCTACCTTTTCGACCTTCACCCCTCTACTCGCCCCCCCTTCCAAGAGATGAGCCTCGTTTCGACACCCAACGAGAGATCCACCCCCAACGGTGTAGGATCTAGCCCCGGGGGTGAGGCCTATGCCTCTTTACTAATAAATCCACTAGTTTCTCGCTATTGAATATCCGAGCCCGCGTTAGCCCCCATGTTGGGCTTCCCGCGCTTAGCTCCCCTTTGCCATATGCCCCCCCCCTTAAGGCATTGTCACCCTCCCTCTTGACGCATCGCGGCTTCATCCCTTCGTTATAGCCCCTTGCGGGTCCCTGCATGTATTCCATGTATCACTATTTTTGCTTCCGAAATGTTTAGCTCTTCATTGTGCATCCTCATGTCCCTTGTGCACCACCTTACTGCCTCCTACCAGCAACTCATGACCATCCGCTAGCAGCGCTCCCCCCTCACGAGGCTCTGATCCCCTCCAGCCTACCCCTCGAGTATGCTAGGATAATCCGCAAGGGTTGGTCCTTTTGGGACGCGAATACTGACCCAAACACATGCGATATCGTTCGCAGTTTGATTAAGTACGCTACATGCTGAACTAGGAATCCAACCATGCCCCGCCTAGCTCCGCCGCTAATCACCCTTCCGCGATTCAAAACGCTTACTTTGTCGACGAGCACATAAAACTGCCCTTCCCTCTAGTAAGCCACATATGTCTGGAGCAGAACATGCACAGGATGGTCAGCCCGCTCGGCGTAGTTCCTTAGCCGCACAGCGGTTTTCACTTAATCTGCGACTTTCGCAATGTTAACCTCTGGCTTCGAAAAAGCCCCTTGCGCATGGAATATTCATCCTACCTCGTAGTCTCAAGACGTCATGGGGACGTCCTCACCAATATGGACGTAACGCAAGATAACTACCACGTGCGCTTGCACGATTCCGCTCCCCCCTACAACGGTTTCGCTTGGCGAGGCCGCATTTACACATGACGCGTCCTTTGCATCGGTATATCGGACGCCGCCCGCGTGTTCAGCAAGAATATGGGAGTTCTCGTCTGCTACTTGATAAGCTAGGGCATACGTGTTCTCGCCTACTTAGACGTTTGGCTTTTCGTCTCTGCATGTGCCTCAAGAGCGAACGCGCTAACGCAAAAACTATCAAAGACGCCGGCCTTGCTAACGTCAATATCCACTGCGGAAAATCAATCCTCGTCTCGTGCATAAAAACTTCGCACCTCGGCTTCGACATAGACATTGTCGCATGCATGTTCATCGTCCCACTTAAGTGATTGTCATCCACGCAATCCGGCATCGCCGCCCTCCTCGGCACGCGCAGACGCACAGCGAGGGAAATCGCCAATACAATTGGCAAGATCATTTCTATGGGCTTGGCCCTAAGCGACCCGGCTCGCTTCCTTGAATACGACGCCTCCGGCATCGGCTTGGGCCGCCTTTGCCACGTCAGCATAGACCACCCTTGCGTGGAAGCTCACGGGTTCTTCCTCGACTTGGAGCGAGCGCAATCCTCCACACATAGAGAGCTGAACGGCATGCTATTTATCCTCCGCTCTCTAGCGAGTATTTGCACCGGACGCGGCGTACAAGTCCTCGTCGACAACCAAAACATCTCCCGGTTGTCCGAGTTGTCCGAGTGGGTTCGCGAACAAGCCTAGCCATCACATACATAGCCAAGAAAAAAGTTCACGCAATGCGCGGGTTTGAGTATCGCCCTTGCCATAATCTAGATCCCTTGCGACGAAAACACCGACGTAGACGAAATTTCTAAAGAAATATATAATGACAAATGGCAACTACTCCCCACCATTTTTAATTCGCTAAGCATGAAATGGGGTACGCACACAACGGACATTTTCGCATCCGACCTCAACCACCATGTTCCTAGGTTCTTTTCACGCTGCTGGTGCCTTGATTTAGCCGGCGTAGGCGCATTCGACCAGTGTTGGGGCGACCCCAACGAGCGTTGCTAGATAAGCCCCCCGGTCGGTCTAATAGGAAGGGTTATTCATGAATTAGCATAGAAGATAAAGGAATAGCTACCGTTATCGTACTATGGTGATCCGACTAAGCCTAGTGGCACATATTCGCACCTAGTCGCACCAGATGGCCTCACCTTAGCCCCATTTGTCAATGATTGGGTGATGCTCCCTAGTGGGAGCGAGTTTATTTTTCTATTTGGCCATGGCTCGGGTAACTGCCGCCCCGGCGCGGCACCTAAGTGACGGGTCCTCGTCTTGCTCATCGAATACAACGCCTCCGCCAAGCACACCCCTCCCGCTTGGCGCAAACTCCCACGCATATTCCCAAGCCCTCGCGGCACACACCCGGTAACCCAACGAGAGGTTGCCTTTCATGTGAAGTCTCCCCACCTCTAAACGCGTCGGATGCTATAGGCGCCGCTCTCTTTAGTTCAGTCCATCGGCGCCTGCCGGCGGCGTCGCGGCGGCGGCCCCGGCGGGGGTGCGCTCGCAGGCCCGTCGGTACTCACCCCCAACTCCTCGTGGTGGGCGTTGGTAACCATGTAGCCGTGCCATGCTTGGCACGGTTTGGGGCTAGGCGGGGTGAAATCCGGCGGCTGCTATCCGCGGATCAGGAGCTGTCGGGGAGCCTCATTACAAAGGCTTTTAAAGAAAATAATTCGCACACAAACGTCAAGATCTCCCGCTCGGCTAGTCCGACATTCATTTTCAAGGCTTGATACTCCTTGCATGGTCTCATGTCTACGGGCGGGACCTGTATCTGAGGGGTCATCGTTTTGCGACGACGAGGGTACGGCGGACGGATCTGAGTTGGCGGCGGGCGTCGGAGTTGGCGGCGGACAACCGGGAAGCAGAGGTTGGGCATGGCGCTCGTTGAGAGCCAACCACTCATGTGGGACTCTAGTCTCCCTTGGGGGCGAGGCCAGAGGCTACGCATGCCGGTGGAGTGTCGCAGGCGGAGGAGCGGCAAAGTATGGCAACGGAGGTCCACATGATCTTCCGCCGCAGGAAAAACTCGGTACGGACGGAGGGTTTTCGATTCGATATTTCCGTACCGACCATCTTTTGCAAAGCGGCGACTCCATCCATGTGTTCGACCAACCCCTCCCTTAGTCGGTACCCATTTATCTATAGACTCCCTCAAGCAGTGTGCTTATAGTTATAGCAACGGCACACTACTTGTATAGGCGCCCCCCTGACAAAACAAACCACCGGGGGAGGTGCGGACGGCCACAGCGCGATCAAACATGTGATGGAAAACAAACGGCGAAGGGCCGGGGACATGAGAAAAACTATGGCACGGAGGCAGGAGCGCCAGCTGGACACCGTATGAGGCTTAGGTATTCTCTTCTTCCCAGCCCCCGAAGGAGAAGGGAAGACTAGGCTAGGTGGTGAGCTGCGACGGGAGGAGCAACGATCATCTCGGACGGGGGTGTGCGTGGATCGAGAAGGAACCATCGACGACCTGAAGGAGGAAGGTTTTCTTTTCGTATGCCTTTCCCCCTTGCTCCGGCACGACCGGAGTTGCGCAAGAGCAGAGGTTAGGTAGGCCCGACTCGACAAGCAAAAGCTTAGCTGATCAACGCCCGCCCCCGACCGCTCTTGGAGAAGGCCACGTATCGTGGAGAATAGCGACACTTTATTGCATTTCATGCCGCATGCAGAAAAATACACATAGAAGAAAAAAAATGTTTACGTGCATGTTTTAGACGGTATCGCTAATGCTATTGGAGAGGTTGGGATAAGTGGTTCACGGTCTAGCCCCATCTTATAAGTCCCATAATAAGGCACATCAGTCGGTTTCACCCGGTATTATTGTTAACAATTTCATTTCATTTCATTTCGATCCGTCGATTTGCCTCGACTTGCTGGGCCACCGGCACTAACGTAAGCTATCGATACACGTGGAATGCGCTCGTGCCATTTTGCGAGCGCCAACCCCCCCACCCCCCCTCCCCATTCTTTCAACTCCCCCTACCGGCGCTAGGCTATGTCACCGCCATGTCCCTACATAAACGCTTAGACTCGCAATAATCGAGCAGTTATTCGGCGGTACGCACCGCCTCAATAACGGCTATCGCCCACATGCATACTATTAATGTCCTGCCCAATCCCACCCATTCCGCGCCGTGTTCCCTCGTTCGCGAGGCCACAAAAAAAAAGTTAGGCCTAGCAGTGCTTAACGAGAAAGATCCATTCACATGGTCCGACATCCGGACCCTAGTCGCGTCCCGCTCCCTCCCACACACTAGCTTCTGCTCGTGGATCGTGGCCGTAATGACCCCTATATTTATCGCTTGCTTTTGCCGCTACAATGACGTTGCTATCCTAACATGTAAGGACGTCCAATTCTTTCTCTCCTACGTTGAGCTGCGCTTCGCTAAACGAAAAAACAACAAGCATAGACTTTGCAGTTAAGGCCGGATACTTGTGGGTACAAGGGCATTGTAAAAAATGTGGAAATAGTTCTCACCTTACCTATGGGTAAAAAGGGGATAATTATATTTCCGCTTGTGTACAGACATGTTTACGTTGCTCCACTCATCATCCCCGGCGAAATGTGAGCTCATCCATGATAAACCTAAACAACTCATATACGAATTTAGTTGTCTTACGCTGGCATGGTGCCACATACAACTTCGTGGCTCATAGCAGGCAACAACGCGCGGTTTTGGTGACGGCAGTTTTGAGCAGAGATGCTTACCAACGCCGGCGAGCTTGCGGGTTGCACAACAAGACGCAACACTTGCCAGCGGCGCTAAGGGCGTATATGTCAATTAGCTAGTCCGGCATATTTCTGAATTTCCGCATGCGAATCACACAGACGACACCCACAAAATCTACTCATCTTGTACTGATATTTTTCAAACCCCAGAACACTGTTTATTTTATGGTATCGTTTCAGCATTATAAAACTCCATATACCGATATTTTTTTACAACAATAACAATGTTTTTCTATTTCCAATAATAATGTTTGCTTATATTCTTATAACATTTGCGTACAGTAATCTACAATGCTTCAAATTAGCAAAATCAGTTGGGAGGAAAACACATTATTGGTCATATTGAAATTATAGAGGTTTAAATTACACTGGGGGCGAGAATAGTCGGGCGTTGCCACGACGTTACAAATTCTAACCGCTAGAGTACGCATGACACTGTTGGTAAAACACAGACATGCGTTACCCCTATATGACGCGCCGACACACATAGGTCGTCCACCTTCTGCCTTTGCGCGAGCACAGCTCACGCAACGGCATCTAGACTCTAGCAGTCTAGTAAGGTGACTGATCTCTACTAGCACACGGTGTAGCTACTATCGAAAACATTCACAGGGCAACTATGGCAGACAATCTACCATAACACCTGTACCCAACGGGGGACGACAGCGGGGACATCCGAGCGCCACCATCTGCAGCGCAGTTTGAAAACTTGTATAATCTTGTTAACCAGCTGCTCCTGAAGGTTGACGGCGACCAGACGAAACCGCCAGCCCCTACCAAGCAGCATAACATTCCGTCAGTACCTGCCGACGCAGTCTCTGAGGGTGGGAGCGTGGACGAGTACGCCACGCCTGTATCTGCTCATTCGACCAAGCCCGCGTACATCGACCCGCGCGATTGGATCGACTTACTCCCACGAGCGTTCAACGACAATTTACCGCCTGTCAACGCTTCTATACCGGGCCTGTGGACGCCTCGACACGACGAGACTGACAGGTTCCTAACCGAGGAGAAACGAATTTCCTCACGAGACAATTATCGACACCTAGCGTGCTATGGCGTTTACTCTGCGGCCGCGGACGCGGCGCTCGAAACAGCTCTGGCAACGATTCGTTCGACAACCGCTACCGAAGCGGAACGAGCGCACGCCTGGGATATTACAGACGCGGCCGTTCGGACACACAAGACTGTCACGCAAGCCGTCGAGTCGCGACTTACCTACGTTCGACGATTCAAAGGCAAGAAGGCCCTTACCGGAGAGGAGCGAGTCGCCGAACGCCTCGTCTACTCCCGATTCTTCGACACACAGGCTGCCGACCGCAGCACCAAAGGCGTCGACGGCCTCCTCGCGGCACTGGAAGACAAACGCCTCGAAGTTAGTCTCCACGCGGCCGCAAAAGCTCAAGCCGCTCAAACCTTTAAGCAGTCGACGCCCGGCAGGGGCGACGGAGGCAACCCCGACAGACCTACCGCGAGGCCGGACAAGAACCTCAAGGACAAGGAAATTAGGGACAAGGAAAAACGAGAGAAGCGCGACAAGGACAAGACTCGCCAAAACAAAAAGCCCGAGCCCGAGGCAGAAGGCTGATGGTGTGCACCGCCGCGCCGATTCCTGCAACCCAGCCTCCGACTACATGCGACATCGCGTGCGACGGAGCTGGCGCGAGTGGGAGAAAATCGGCGCGAGCGTGCAAACCCTACAGTGGATCCGGGAGGGCGTATCGATACCGTTCAAAAACAACCGCCCACCCCCAAGATTCAACCAAGGAGTGTCGTTACTCGACGCTACCCCTGCCCAACTAGAATTCGTCGAACGCGAATTAGCGCGCTTTGTACAGGCCGGCGCTTGGGAACCTTCGACCTGCAGCGACTACGTCTCCAGACTATTCCTAGTCCCAAAACCGGGCGTCAACCAGTGGCGATTAATCTGCGACCTACGACCACTCAACAAGTATTGCGTGCGAAAGCGACTCAAGATGGAGACCCTACTCGGGGTAAAGCACCTCACCCGCAAGGGGGACTATATGAACAGCTTCGACCTACAAGACGGGTTCTACGCACTGGGCATCAACCCAGCGGACCGAAACTACTTCACCGTCAACGTCCGAGGCCAACTCTACAGGCTAGCCGGGCTACCTATGGGTTGGTCCCTATCCCCATTTTATTTCTGCAAGATGACGCTCACCTTCGTAAATTTCCTGCGAAACCCGGACCCCGAAGCACCTACCCCACCGACGAACAGCAGCTCGAAGACCTACCTCAGACGAACGCGGTGGCGAGGCGCCCGAATACTACCCTACGTCGACGATTTTCTCCTCTTCGCGTCTACAGAGGCGGAAGCGCTTACCTTACGCCACCGCCTGTCTCAGCTGCTCGACCGGCTCGGTCTCCTCCGACACCCCACCAAGGGTTTCTGGACACCAGCGCAAGTCGGGCACCACCTGGGTATCGACATCGACACAGCGTCAGGCTACTTCTACGCGCCGGAGCAAAAACTCCACAAGATTGCCCAACAGGCCAGACACCTCATCGGGAGAGCTACACGGAACGCGCGCTGGTTACCCGTAAAAGACCTGCAGTCACTCGCGGGTCAGGCCCAGTACCTTTTTTTTGGCAATTCCGGCGGCCAGGTTCTTCCTCCGCGAACTTCACTCCGTCGTCGGCGAGAAGTGGGGTGGCCTCGTCCGGCTCACCCCCCAGCTACGTCGCGACCTACAGTGGTGGACAGAGGTGCCCAGTCAGTCCAACGGCAAGCCCATCCACAAACCCGTGGAAACAGCATATCTACACACGGACAGCTCCGGGTATGGTTGGGGTGCGGTCCTAAACGAGCAAGTCGAGGCTCGAGGATTCTGGAGCAAGGAGGACGAACAACAACACATTACCTGGAAGGAGCTGAAGGCCGTCCGTCACGCTGTCGAGAGTTTCCTACCACAACTGGCAGGCCGCAACGTCCTCCTGCACGAGGACAACCAAGCAGTATGTCACATTCTGACTGGCCTGACCTCACGGTCGCCAGTTATGATGGACGAACTCCGACGACTATGGTGCCTACTCGATACGAACTCTATCACGATCAGGGCCCGCTACATCAGGTCAGCGGCGAACGTGTGGGCCGACAGGCTCAGTCGCCATCTAGACAGCGACGACTGGCGACTAGACCCGGTACTGTTCGCAGAACTCGATGCGAGGTTCGGAAAGCATTCGATCGACCACTTCGCCTCAGCCCTCAACACTCTACTCCCCCGGTACAACGCTGGCTGGAAGGACCCCACGTGCGAGGCTGTAGACGCCATACACCTCTCAGACAACGATTGGCGAAAGGAGAACAATTGGTGCAACCCACCCTGGCCCCTCCTACCCAACCTCGTCCAAAAACTTCGACAGAGCGGAGCAGCAGCTACCGTAGTCGCCCCGCGCTGGACAGGCAAGGTCTGGCACCAGGCGCTTACCGAGCTGGCTTCCGAGGAAATCATCATCGCGCCACGCCAAAACTTGTTCCAACCCGGACGGCGGGCGCTACGCGGTACAACAGGCAGTCCACACTGGCCTGTGACAGTATTCCGCGTTCCCTTCCGGCGTGGCTCTATCTGAGGCGAGGGGCGGTCAGTGCTACGTTAGCATTATTTACGGGAGTACACAACGCGCCAAGAATCCCGCACCCCCAGCCCGGCCGAAAAGCACAGCCTAAGTACCGAGTTTCCGTCACAGCCACCACCAACCCGTGGATCGAGACGATGAAACCGTACATGACCAAAATTCTCGGTTCTGACGCACTGGGCACCAAGACCTTGGCTCTCCTCGCAGCAGCATGGGCCCCTAGCACAGCAGCAACGTACGGCAGTACTATACGCCGCTACTTCGATTTCTGTACGGAGCAACGACTCGCGCCGCTAGCGGCCACACCGGCACACATGGCACGCTACGTCGCATGGCTAGGTCAACTAGGTACAATCAAAGCCTCAAGTCTCCAGCCGTACCTCTCAGCGGTCAACGGTTTCTTCAAGGACCACGGCCTCGAAGCAATTGCTGTCGGAGATCTGGTCGCGAAAGTGAGAAAAGGCCTAGCGGCCTCTCAAGTCGCGATTGACGACACGCCGGTACGGGTCCACCTGCCCGCCTATATCATCGAAAAAGCCCTACGCATGGCTCAAGCCCTACGACTCCAACTCACGGCGGCCACGTCGCGTGAATTGCTCCAAGCCAGCCCAGCACGCGAACAAGTACGTTTACTACGGGCATGCACTACGGTGGTACTACTCTACTTATTCTTCAGTAGAGGGGGCGCAAGCATAGGCTGCTTAACAGAGGACCTCGTCGCCTCCGAGGCAGACGGACTACGCTTGTACCACCGTACAAGGAAGGGACAACGCGAAGTGTCAACAGAGCGCAAACTACTATGTCACCTACCGCCTACAGTACACAGCGAGGTAGTTCAAATGTTATTGTTCTTCGACGCTATCCGACACACGCTCTCGGACGGAAAATACCCGACAGCGCGGTGGGCGATTAGCACCTCAGAACGACACGACCGACGGACAGCCAACACGCTCACGGGAAGGCTCTCCGAAGTCACGATGGCACTGCAAGAACGACCCCCGGAGGGTTACAGCTGGACATCACACTCCCTCCGAAAAGGGGCTGCGACAGCCGCCTACAGCATCGGGGTTACGCTACAGAAGATCAAACACTTCGGTGGCTGGTCAACGGAGTCCAGCGTCGTCCTCGACTACATCGACCCGACCGCCCTTGCAGGACGATCAGAGTGGTTCTTCTTCGGCTGGCTCACACCATGGGGTGGCCAACCAACGACGAACAACCCGCCCAATGGCGACAACATGGCAAACGGAGCCTCCCCCTGCTTTGTAAATGGTCATATTGAAATTATAGAGGTTTAAATTACACTGGGGGCGAGAATAGTCGGGCGTTGCCACGACGTTACAAATTCTAACCGCTAGAGTACGCATGACACTGTTGGTAAAACACAGACATGCGTTACCCCTATATGACGCGCCGACACACATAGGTCGTCCACCTTCTGCCTTTGCGCGAGCACAGCTCACGCAACCCTCCCTCCCGATTCCCTCAATTAGCGTACGTACCGGGCCCTGGGCCCCTTGCGAGCAAAAAATGTAAGAGATCAACACTTTTGGCAAACGGAGCCTCCCCCTGCTTTGTAAATTGTATAATCAAGCAATTCCATAATGTTCGTCAATTCAAAAACGTCGGATAAAAACGTGCTTTTCAATATAAATGCATTATTGTCGCCAATCCAATACATTTCATTACTGCGTCCAGAGTTTATTTACGTATGATGCACAAGATTTATTACATTTCTTGAGCAGATTTGTACCCAGTACGGGTATCACGGCGACCACATCCAACGGTGGGGGCGGGGAACGAGTGGGAGCCAAGCGTCTAGTGCACCTCGCCCCGGAGAACTAGCTTCGGTACTTGCACGACGGGCTCGGCCTTGTGCGGGCAGTCGTGGGGGAAGATGAGCATGCGACCGCGGAGGGGCGCGACGGCCTGAGACGATGACGGCGCATTCAGAGCGTCCATCAGCACCGTCTCACCACCCTCCGAGCAGCCCTCGAGATACACGAGCAGCGTGTGCGTGGAGCGTCGACCCGCGGTGTCGGTTTTAGGGAGGTCCAGGTGCGGAGGGAGGTAGCCGCCGGGTTTATAGTAGTGGAGGAAACGGAGGGTAGGGTGCGCAGTGGAACAGGGGGTGCCGGTCAACGCGGCCTCCACACCCGCGCAAACCCATCCCTCCGAGTCGCAAAAGTAACTGCGGTGGATTATATCGTCGGAACCGCTGTTGTGGCGCTTCTCCGCGACGGGGAGCTGCCCCCATAGCGCCCTCACCTCTGCCAACCACTCCTCCGAAAAGGCTCCGTCGACGCAAAAGCTGCTCGCGCCCGGGTGCTGGCCCGCGAGGTATTGCGGTATTAGTACCCGTACCACGGGGCCCGGCAGACTAGCACCAATAACGGAGCGACCACTACCCGAGCACGCTGCATTACTCTTATCCCAATCGAACGCGCCCCTCCATCCCGATATATTTCTAATGATTTGGAGGACTTCGGTGTGGCCTTGTCGTGCGGCGTATCGCTGGGCTGTTAGGCCGTGCGAGCCGGGGAGGCAGAGGTCGGCGCCGGCGGTGCCGAGGGCGTGGAGGGCGTCGAGACGGTGATTGGCAGCGGCTGCGGTGCAGGGGCGACTACCGCCGTACGCGGATAGGTCCAGGTCGGCGCCGTGGTGAGCGAGTAGAGTGACGGCGCCGGCATGACCCTGCTGGGCGGCGAGAAACACGGCGGACTGGCCGTACTGCAGGGGAGGGGAGGGAGGTGGCATCGGGGGGTGGTTGGGTATCATAACCGGTTACTTACAATCTTCGTATTACATAATGGACAACATATCAACATCATTAATAAAAAAACCCGCAATTTTGAGAAACATCGTGGTGTTGCTAAATAACAAACATAAATGGGTGGAGGTCCTGGGTAGAAAGGAAGAGAGAAAGCAGAGACGGTAATCTTTGTGAGTCCTCTGCTTTAAATACACGACGTGATATATAAAAAAGTGGTGTGAAAATCGGAAAGATGAACAGCCAATCTGCTCTGGCAACAGCGCATTCGGCAGCGCATATTAAGTAACAATGCGTGTAGACTTGTGTATTCAATACTCTAGTTTGAACGGGTGTATCGGAGTAACATTGGGTATACCACAGCGTGCATTAGACTACACAATATTTATGGTCACCCACCCACACACACGCACATATTCAAGCACACACTTTTCACAGATACACACGCACATACTGAAGCACACACTTTTCGTATAGGCATCCACAAATGCGCACAAGCACAGCCACACACACACATTCCGCATAAATACACAAAAAACATAAACAATTACACACATACACACGCACAGAAATTTATACACACACGCACATACGCACACTCTCCACATACACACGCACAGAAATTCATGCACGCAGGCACCGACAAACACACACACACACACACATTTCACAAATACACACGACAGACACAGGCACACACACACACACACACACACTTTCTTCATACATCCAGGAAAACACAAACAATCATACACATACACTTGCGCACACACACACACACACACACACACACACGCACGCACCGACACATAGACACACGCAAACACACCGTGACATACACATAAGCACAAAGACGCAGTATGATCCGGTTTTAGGAGTACACATGTTTCGAAAGCATCGTGAGCACATTGGGCTGTACAGCATCTTTAGGAATGCATTAGTAGGTGATGTTTTAACAGGCAGAGCTAAAAGCGCATTTTGCACGAAGACATCCGGGTAAAACGTATCGGTGTGGCAAAAAAGTGCATTTCTTTTTGACTGCTGTCCCATAGGCCGTCCGGCACACCTCATTCACAGCGTCCACATCCACCCCCGCCGCTATCAGCGCCTCCAACCTGAGCAGGTTCCCGGACAGTGCGGCGGCCAGCAGCTCACCCGTCCGCTTCGCCCGCGTGGCGCCCAAAAATGTGGCGTGCGCCTTTTCGAGAGGAAGCGCGCAGAAGCGCTCGCTGCGCTGCTTCCCCCCTCCGCCACCCTCTGCCTCCGGGAGGCTCTTCCATTTGGCCAGCGACTCCGCCTTGCGCCACCCTCGCGTCCCACACACACCCGCCAACCCTCGACCTGCCAGCGCAAAGCAGGCCGTCGCGGCCATCGCGCCACCGCCAAAGCCCCACACAACAGAACCACGTGCACATGCACCGCTTCCATTCCTGTTGAGCATGCCGATCAGTAGGAGTGCAAGCACCGAACTACCTCCCAAGGCAGCGCAGATAGTCGTGGTAAAGGCGATGCGGGCAAAGGGTGGCATTCTGTTGCTCTTGTGCGCGTTGGTGTGACTGGTCAGGCGAAACTCCGCGTCCACCGCTGTTCCGCAGCTGCGGCAGGTGGAGCGGTAGGAGAAGTTGGTGTACTGACAGGCGGCGCAGGTCCAGTCATCCGGGTGGGTTCCTGTACTTGCTAGTGCATGGTCGCCAATGCGCTGCACCTGCCTGCGCTCCGACTTGCAGCCCACCGTGCCCTTTACTCCATCTGCAGACGGAAAAAAAACACGACGAAGTGTAAGTATGGCAGGCTTTCTAGAACTGCGACAGGGGTGATAACGACGTTTACAAAATTTGCAACAGTTTCAACCACAGAAAACAATTGTGTGTGTGTGTGTGTGTGTGACGAAACGGTGATAAGGAAAACAGATGATGTAAATCGTATTTCAAAGGCAGGTCAAATATGGGCACGAAACATACAAATGGAGGTAACACTGAGGGGATGCCGTTGGACACTAAATAGGGACTTGTCCATCATTCCTATGAGCCGGGCGGGCTAGTCACTACCCACCAATGGAAGTAGGCAGTGAAATTGAGGTAGTCAATCCACATCAAACATTGAAATTCACAGTATTATTCGACTGTCAACTGAGCACACAATTAAGCAATATGATGTGTGCAAATATTGAAGTGAATTTTCAAGGAACGATGCAAAATCGCCAGACAAAGATGGGGAAAATAATGATGTCGCATAAAGATGGACTACTCAGTATATCTAGTAAAACATTTATTGCGTTTCTTGAATTTTGTGTGCTGAAATGACTTTATAATCAAGCTATATAAACAAATCAGGTTTTCAAACTAGGGTTTCGAGAAGCGCACATATATATCACAGAAAAAAGACAAAGCCTATGAGGCGATCACCATCGGTGAGCACAGCGCCGCATACGGGGCAGCCGAGCGGGTGCTCCGCGTCACAGTGCTTGCTGGCATGATCCCACAGACAGGGCTCGCACGTGAGGTGGCCACAAGGCCAGCCCACCGGCTGTTCAAGCGCACAGCCCGCCGCGGTACACTCCGCAGTTTCCTCCCCGCTGTTACGTACGGCCAAACAACCAGCCAGTCGCATCCTGGCCAGCGAGCAGACGATCCAGACAGCGTAGGCGGGAGGCAGAGACGCGAGCAGTGCGGGAGGCGACGTTCGTGTCGCGAGTGGTGAGAAGGAGGAGGAGGAGGAGGGCGACGAATCGGGTTGCGCCGCCCGCTGGGACTGCAATGTACAGGTATCTGCACGAACACTCGGATCCGCACCAGCACGTAAAAGGTTACGCACAAACCGCGATCTTTGGAGCCAGGCGGCGTAACCTATGAGCGTTGTCGCCGGTTCCCAGGCGATATCACGCGAGGGGTGTAGACCATCGAGCTCCGAGCCGCTCAAGAGCCGGAGGCCGAAGCCGCTCAGGTTGTTGGCTTTGATAGCCGAGAACAGCGCCGCCACCTGTTCGTCGCTCGGCGGCACTCGCTGTGCGGTGTTGTTACGCACCTGTCCGTTACCGATATACAAGCGCTCAGCAAAAAGCCACACCGGGGTGCGTGCGTGTGCCCAGTAGTACGACGATAAAACCAAAAGGTCGAGGATCCCACCGCCGCCTCCGCCACACGTCGCTCCCTCTGTCGCCCGCTCCCGTGGCGCTTGGGTGGCGGTTCGCCCAAGCACGACGGGGGCGCACTAATTACACCGGGCGCCGCCATAGGCTTCTATTACGCTGCTTATCGCTGATACTCGCGCTGTTTGTATTTGCATTTAACCTGCCGGCCAGATTCCGTGTCTAGCACCGCATTGTCTGCTGAAGTGATCCCCTTTCCAGTGGTTAGGACTGCATCGCGTGCTTGTCGGCAGTGAGGGTGAGATACGTGCGTGCTTCTACCGCCGGAGCCGCGTGGCGTGGCTGCCGACTCAAACGGCGAGCTGATGATGATGTGATGCTTGCTGTAGGTGGTCGTTATTGTTGCACTTATGTACGGGTACTAGTACATGTGAATAGTAAAGGCGGACAGGTAGGTATAGAAAAAATATTGGTTACAAGAAAAACTAGGTAGGTATAGAGCATAGAGAGAAGAAGAAGCATGGCAAAGAAGGGCGGAGGGCCCAGAGACAGCAACCGGTTTCCCCTGGTATTGTTGTAAACAAGTTTAATAGCGCTCTTGCCGCCGCGCTGAAAAGTTTTCTCAGCCATTTCCCCGGTTTTTTTTCATGTCTAGCACCCGGATACTTGTCTTGAAAACCAGCTAGCGGCCATACCCTCCACCCACCGATCGCGCGTCCGTCGAAAACCTTTGTTTCGAGTGCGAGCCTCCGGGCTGACCCGGGCTCGCACTCTCTAATATATAATGGGTATTTATGTCGATAGTGGGTAGCGGCGGGGTTGGACTCAAATAGAGTGGGTTCTATAGACCAAAGAATATACTTCATAATTCTTGGGGGCGTACTCACCATTGCCCGATCTAAAAAGGCCCCGGGGGTGCGGAAATTATACAAACCCTCCGCTGCAGAGAGCTTTCCGGCGGCGGTTTATCCTCAGGATAATCCCGCCGCTAAACTTCGCCGCTCTTCCCGTCGCGAAATTCCTCCTAGGTGATGGTGTCGTGATGCCCCCCCTTGGGCCAGCTCTACGTCAGCATGCCGGGCGACGTGTAGCGAGCGCCTTTCCCTAGCGGTGCTTCGCGGCAGTCCGTCGCCAACTCCAACACCCTCAACCCGCCGCTCATCCGTCCGTATCCTCCCCGCCAAAAACACATTTCACATGTACAAGCCCCATCCCCCCAAATAGACCAACAAATATTTCGTGGCGGCAAAATAGGAACCAAGGAGGCTAAAAAGCCTTAGCATGCGGAGCATGGAGGCACGTAACAACAGTTGCACCACCCTCATGCAAGGTTGCAAGACATGTACGAAGATAGGAACTGAATCAACGTGACATGATGAAACACAAAGCATGAACTCATGACGCACGCCCTCAAGAAATCGACAAAAGGGGACATATATGTAGGCCGCCACACCAACTCTTTAATGCGGGCATAACTTGCATATCGCAAGGAGCGATAATGTGACGCACGCACCCAAGCTTGGGAAACTTCGAACAAGCACTATAATAAAATGGTCGCCACGCTATCAACTAACTAAATCGCCATAGAAACTAACTTACCCTCGTCCTCAAAGGGGCATTAGTCATGAACATATTGAATGGACGGCGTGCCTTGGGAGGGCGAAATGCGGATGTCGGCATCCAGCCAAGCTTGTTGAGCCCCCAACGCATGGTCGCCAAGGAGCTAAGATAAGAAATAACAAAAAGATACAACGTGCTAGGCCGTTCATGGCATAGACAACATAGCATAGATGCATGCAATTAGGGTTTATCTCTTCATGCTTATGCTTGTTTGTATGCAATATATAAGGCATTCTTCTTCAATGGACCTTGCTACCATCTGCGTAAGACGCGTGGCTTTTGGTTGTACTACACCAATACACCATGTAGGCCGTCTTGGCATAATTGCTCGCCATGAACGACGGTACGGTATGTGACGAGTACAATTGCATGACATTGTACATGTACTCGTTACTAATTTGATCCGCACTTTTCCATCGGAAGAACGTACAACGTGGGTACGTCGCCAATGCAATTAGCGAGGGTATTGTTTCGTACTTTACTGCCAATACCTCCCGGTACGTACAGATATGCACATTTAATCTTGCTAGCCACATGACGCGCTAGTCTAATTTCCAGAGATAGACGAGCAGTGTCGCTAGTCCGATTGAACCGTTGCAAGAGCCCTAGCACATGGCACGAGGACAAGTTGAGAACATGTGCAAGCTAGCTAGACATGAACTATCAAAGCCTAGTGTAGTGGAGGGAGGTGACCAAACCATTTAATCAATCCCTTTGCTTTTTTACAATCAATTGATTACGCTTAAGAACAAGCCATCTTCCATTTCTCTCCATACACACTTCCATATGCAAAAGCAAGAGTAGAACTAAACATACCATAGCAATAAAATTGTGTCACGAGTTAGCTCTAGACAGGCAAACTGCCTCATTAAGCGTTTGAAGATCTCTTCACGCTTTTGTTGTCGCTTGACTCGTTCGACGATGTTTGATTGACTCGAGATGGCTTCTCTTGGACCCGGTAATTACGTTTTGGTCATACTGCCCGTCGGAGGTTTGAAAGCCTCTGACACTAAACTCGTGTCGCAACGTGAACCCCGTGATAGTAAAACTTGGTTTCTTGCCGGTTTGATTTTGCCAAATGAAGCACATGTCGACGTTGTCGTACATGAGTTGTTTGAGGAAACAAGCCTGAGTCTCACCGGAACCATGTACGCGTACCGTACCGTTCAACATGAGCTCGTTCACGTCTTTTCAACATCGGTACATGTCCCGTACGTCTGTGCTAATTTACCTACGCCAACTAAGGTCGAGCAAGTTGTTACTGCTCAGTCGATTGTACACTCCGATGGTACCTACACCGTCCCGAGTATTGTTGACATTGACGGCAGTCGCTTACGCCGTCTAGGATTGGCCTTGCCAAGGAGACTCAAAGTAAGTACGAGTTGTACTTCATTTTGGTTATTACGTGGCTCAATGGGAATCTTTTCGAGGCGATGTGATTCTAGACAGCTTTTTCTTCGCTAGGACACGTCATTACTACCAATGCAACTATTTTTCCACTCCGTTTTATCGTTGCCGACAATGGTCATGTTTGGATGTTGATCAAAGGCTACGTTAATCAGCTGTGTGGTGAGACGCCTCCTCTTGAACGCATGGGAGTTCCGTCAGCCACAACCAACTTTGATGGCATGACCGTAACACTGACTCATACACGACGTAAGGTTGTGATTAACGCCCCTACCAGTATGGACAAGACGCACGTAAATTGGAGGACATGTTAGACATGCAACATCATCGTTTTCTCATGTTGGGCATCAATCCCGACACGTACAACGTTGTTGTGTGGGTTACGTCACAGATCTCCGGTGCCTTGAGCACATGGTGGTTAAACCGTAAGACCCATGCAGCTATTCCATACACGTTTGGTTACAAAGATACGTAAGACGTCCTTGCTGCCTAACATAAGAGATGACGCAATTACGGACTTGCTACAACTTACGAAAAGTTCCCGGGCTTACTCCGCCGCCTATACCCCGCAATTTAATGACTTCCCGCGGAGGTCCCGACAACAATTGAGCCTCTGCTCGCACGATTCGATTTCACTTTGGAAGGTTGTGCTCATGATGAAGGTCTTAACTCGCATGACGACTTACTTCACTGTTCGATGAGTGACTGCTTGTGTTTTGAAGAGAGACTTCAAAGGGGAGCGAGTGTTCTTCAACCTACCTTGCGAATTAGCATAACATGTGGCGTGCCTTTTTGAGAGTTGTCGGCGTACAACTTCAACAACTATTAGGGGGCGAAGTTCAACGACATAGCTCGACACTACAAACCATATCAAGAATTCCATGCTAAGGCACACCCATTCACTCGCTGGTCGATTAATGACCCTACTCAATAGGAGGTTGTTATCCTTGCTCCATGGCCAATTCGGTCAATTCGCTGATTGTCAATTTTACGATTCAGCCCCGATAACATCTCTTGTGGAACCCCCATCGCTATATGTACCACGAGACGAGCTTGCAACTTCCAGCGCATCGATACGCTGCGACATTTTTTCGGACGCTACCGTCATGTTAACTGATCTCACCGAAGCTCGCCGGTTGATTCGAACCGAGCTTCACGTGAAACTCATGATGGCAGACACCTCTAATTTCCGGATTAGACTGTTGTGTTGTGACACTTGACTTCGTGTCAGAGAACTTTGTGAGACGCTTTCCTTTACCAAATTTGAAGTCTAAGGCTAAGACCCCAGTTCGACAACGGTTAACGTGTGACGCCTTCTACAATTTGCGAGACTACTCTCGAGGTGACTAAACACGAATTCAAACGGACTTTTTACGTCCTAAGAGAGAGAGAGAGAGAGAGAGAGAGAGAGAGAGAGAGAGAGAGAGAGAGAGAGAGAGAGAGAGAGAGAGAGAGAGGGGAAGAGAGAGAGAGTGTGTGTGTGTATGTGTGTGCGTGTTTATGTACATGCGTGCGTGTTTGTTTGCGTGTGCACGAGAAAGCGCGCTCACCACCTGCTTCTACTCACCACTGT